>WBMW01000482.1:0-21755 GCA_013396635.1 Penelope pileata | reverse complement strand
ATGTTTTTATAAATACATTAACAGGAAAAGGAGAGCCAAGGAGAATCTCCATCCTTTACTGGATGTGGTGGGGAAAATCACCACCAAGGATGCGGAAAAGGCTGAGGTTCTCAATGCCTTCTTTATTTCTGTCTTTAACAGTCCGATCAGTTATTCTCAGGGTACATAGCTCCCTTAGCTGGAATATAGGGATGGGGAACCCTCAATAATTCAAGAGGAAATAGCAACCTGTTACTCCATCTAGACTATCACATGCCTATGGGGCCTGATGATATCCACCAAGGGTACTGAGGGAGCTGACGGAAGTGCTCACTAAGCCACTTCCCATCATTTATCAGCAGTTCTGGTTAACTGGGGATGTCCCAGAATACTGGAGACTTGCCAATGTGACACCCACCTACAAGAAGGTCTGGAAGGATGATCTGGGGAACTACAGGACTGCCAACCTGACCTTGGTATCAGAGAAGGCCATCCTGAGTGTGACCACACAGCATGGACAACCAGGGGATCAGGTCTAGCCAGCATGGGTTCATAAAAGGTAAGCCCTGTTCATTCAATTTCTTTCTATGACCAGGTGACCCATTTAGCAGATGAGGGAAAGGTTGCAGACATAGGCTATCTAGACTTCAGCAAAGCCTTTGACTCTGTCTCCCACAGCACTCTCCTGGGGAAGATGGCAGCCCATCGTGCAGACAGATGTGCTCCTCATTGGATAAAATACTGGCTGGATGGCTGGGCCCAGTGTGGTTGTGAATGGAATTAAATCCAGCTGGCTGGCAGCCATTAATAGTGTTCCCCAGGAGTCAATATTGGAGCTGGTCCTGTTTAATGACCCTTCTTGAGGGCAGGAAGATTCTACAGAAGGATCTGGTTAGGCTTGATCAATGGGCTGAGGTCAGTGGGATGAAGTTCAACATGACCAAATGTTATGTCCTGTACTTTGGTCCTGTTGTTCAGCTACAAAAACTCAGTGCATTGCTAAAGGCTTGGAACAGAGTGGCTGGAGAGCTGTGTGGCAGAAAAGGATCTGGAAGTGTCAGCCAACAGTCAGCTGAACACGAGCCAGCAGTGTGCCCAGGTGGCCAAGAAGGCCAGTGGCATCCTGGCTTGTATCAGAAATAGCATAGCAAACAAGGAAGTGATAGTCCCCCTCAAGTATCGTGTTCAGTTTTGGGCCAATCACTACAAGAAAATGTTGGGATGCTAGAATATGTCTGAATGTCCAAAGAAGGGCAACAAAGTTGGTGAAGGGTCTGGAGCACAAGTCTTATGAGGAGCAGCTGAGGGAATTGGGATTGTTTAGTCTGGAGAAGAGGAGGCTCAGGTGAGACACTGTTCTCTACACCTAACTGAAAGGACATTGTAGTGAGATGGGGTCTGTCTCTTCTCCCAAGTAACTAGTGATAGGATAGATTGTGCCAGGGAAAGTTCGGGTTGGATATTAGGCAAAATTTCTTCTCTAAAATAGTGGTCAAACATTGGAACAGGCTGTCCAGAGAAATGGCGGAGTCACCATCACTGGAGATGTTCAAGAAACATGTAGATGTGGCACACAGGGACATGGTTGGGTGATCATAGCAGTGATGGATTGATGGTTTAACTTGATGACCTTAGATGTCTTTTCCAACTTTTTGATTCTGTGATTCTATTAGAAGATAATGTTACCATGCTACCTTGGTCTGCGCTGCCCTGTGTAGTGCACGTCAGCCCTGCCTGAGTGCTGCCCTGCAGAACATCTGCGCCTCTGCCTTTTGCCTCTCCCTGAGGTGCTATAGTAGGAGGTAGGGCACAGCATGTCCACTTCAGCAGTGGTGGATGAAGGCATAAAGGCTCACTCTCCTTCTGTAGTTCAGAAGGAGAGAAAAGTCTTCACCAGATGCTGTGCTCATGGTTCTGCTCTGCAGATAATTAAGAAGTGGCCAGAGCTGAACAGATAAATCCCACTAATGTAACCTAAGATGTACGTTACAGCACTCTCTCTGTATATGGACTCACAGAGAATGCAGGCACTATACTGCCCCTTCATGCAGAATCTGTTTTTTAACTCGGATTGTAAGAACATTGTTTTCATGTCAACAAAGATTTTATAGAACATGCAATATTTGTGTTTACATTTGTAAACATTACAGAGAGATTATTTAGATATCTATACTGTAAATATACATTCCTGAACATATTACTATTGAGATTAATAGTTAAAACTGAACATGAATTTGTAGCCTACACTGCCTAAGTGGGTCATTTTATTAATTTTCATAAAGAATGTATCATAAATATTTCTATCAGTTGAGCTAAAGTCCCAAAAAGGTCACAAGTAATTTTAGATCACAGTTGTATCTAAGTGAGAAAGAGCTTTTATATGAGATTCTTCTACCTTACTCCTCTCCTTTGACAGATGAGTACAAGTAATTATGACCAGCTGTATCTATCCTCTACTCCACAAACATTGGAGTGCAGCCTAGTATTTCTTATGAGACAGCAGGGAGTTTAGACTCAAAGCAAAGTAAGCCATAAATTTTCAGTCAGTTTCCCATTTTATTGCAAAACTTGGATGGCCAGAGAGGCTCAGAAGCCAGCAGAATATTAGTTTGGCTAAATTGCAGAGAAACAGTAAAATTTGGCCCAGTGAATTTCCTTACAGTGTAAACTAGTGCAAAATTCTCTCAATTGCTGCCTCTATACTAATAAAACAAATGTGGTCATACCATAGGCCTGACACAGTTCTGTAATCATCCATACTGTGACCATGGTCCCTGGCATGGTTTTGATTTTGGTCAGCTGGAATATTTGCATGCAAAGCCTTGTCTGGTGTTCGGAGAGGGCCACTCCATGAAGGTGAGCTACCCTACAAAGGGGACATGTGGGGAGTTTAATTGCTTGAAAGTGATATTTTGCTGCTGCAGCAACAGACTCAATGAATGAAGAGTCTGCGGGCTTTTTTTTTCCCCAGAAGTAAGCACTTTTTATATAAGAGTTTTACTCCACAGCAAGAGAGGGAAAAGTGGGTTCCTCTACTGCCTTGAATGTCAGAGTTTGAGGAGAAAAATCCTCCAGATTTCACCCTGATTCTCTCTCTATAACACTTTAAGCCATGCCTTTCCTAGACAAATGGAGGTTTTCTGTCTTTGAATGGTAAATCGTTTTTGTTGAGTCATGGCACATGTTCTGTTGCTCTATGGGAAAGGTGAAAAGTGCCATGCAGGTGTATATCAAGGACTACATTGACACAAGGACCTGACAAGTGCCAGTTCAGGGCCAGGCAGCCCCTGTGAGCCTGTTGTGTCCAACAGAGAGACAGCCTCTCCAGTGGTATAAGAGAGACCCCATATATCACCCTCCAGAGTGGTATAAGAGCTCCAGGTGCCTGAATTTACCCAGAGTTCGTGCCACTTCTCTCCCATTCACATGGGGGACATTGTTCTGGGAGCCCTCAGCAATGCTATGGTAGGATTCACAAGAATCAGCCTTGGGCCTGGCACTCTGTTGTAGGAATGCATGGTGCTTTCTCCTTTCTTTTCTCTTCCTCCAGCCTGAGATCATAGCTGATATATTTTTTGGAAAATGTAGTGATCTCGCTTGTATTTCATGCCTGCTGGATTTCTTCTATGTGTTTGNGTTCTGTTCAGTGCAGCCGGGTGTTATCAGCCTTGTTTTCCTTCTAGAACCAAAACACAGCTTTGTAGCAGACACTAAGAGAGAAAGTTTCAGTTAGGAACTAAGACAGTTTGTCACAAATTGAAATTAACAAACGAGTGCATTCCAAAATTGTGAATGAAAACATATTTGCTCCAATGTAAACATCACAGGAACAGCAACATTACAACACTGGGTGCAGCAACAATCCCACTTTACCAGTCATGCTGTTACATTCAAAATCTGGTTTAGAGGCAAAGAGAACGCACACCCTAAATATATGCATATGTAGTCAAGAGTTTGTTGTTATTATAACTGAAATCTTAAGAGTTTAATCATTACCAGTCCACATCTAATGGATATAAAGATTTATAATAAAGTTAGAATACTTTTACATAGAAAAAGTCTCAGTAATAGTAATAATACATTTGAAAATGTTATATGCACATTTCTTAGTTTCTACCCATCCTGCTGGCATTGCATTTGCCCTTCTACTGTTTTTCTGATGCTAAGGTTCATAGTTTCATCCCAGTAGAGGTGGTGGTATGGATGTTACAGAGAGCCATAAGCATCTGGAGTCCTTTGCCAAAAGAACTATGATGTTCATATTACTGGTTTTTTGTCCTCACTCCAGGATATATGTGTGGTCATTTTTATGTGCTTGCTAACATGCTTTCACACCTTGACTTTTTGGATTGGTTTGCAGCTCTGTATGACATCCAAATACATAATGTATATTGGAGTTTCAATGTATGTTAGGTATTATTTCTTTGTTGTCTTTGTTACTTTTAATATAGAATCATAGATTGGCATCGGTTGGAAGGGACCTCGAGGATCATCAAGTTCCAGCACCCCTGCCGCAGGCAGGGTTGCCAACCGCCAGAACTGGTAATTAGATCAGGTTGTCCTGGGCTCCATCTGACCCGGTCTTGAACACTTCCAGGGACAGGGCATCCACTATCTCTCTGGGCAGCCTGTGCTAGCATTTCACCACTCAGTGAAGAACTTCCCCACGACATCTAATCTAAATCTTCCCTCCTTCAGCTTAAAACCATTCCCTCTTTTTCAATCATGATCTGTCCTTGTAAAAAGTTGATTTCCCTCCTGTTTATAACCTCCCTTTATGTACTGGAAGACTGCAATGAAGTGTCCCCACAGCCTTCTCTTCTCTGGGCTGAACAAGCTCAGCTCCCTCAGCATGTCTTCGTAGGGGAGGTGCTCCAGCCCGCTGATCCTCTTTGCAGCCCTCCTCTGGACTCTCTCCAAAAGCTCCACATCTTTCCAGTATTGGAGGCCCAGCTGAGTTCATCTCCAGATGTTCATTACATTAACTGATCATGGCTAAGATGTTTGTAGCCTCAGGGTCGCCAAAGCCAAACCTATGCCCTTCTCTTAAAATCCCATGCCTGTACTCATCTGTGCCACATTCAGCACATCAAAGCCTCTGTTATTCTTCCAGGACGGTATTTCTTTACACAACATCAATTTGTTAGAGCTGTAAATATCTCATTCTCCACAGAATAACTACTTGTTGCTGCTAGCTACATAAATCTGTGGTTGTACCACACAAAGATAACAAGAGAAAAAACAAATTAGCTGTAGACACCTTGTCAGTTGAAGAAATTACTATCACAGCTACACCAAGCTAAAGCAAGGCTGCAAGCAGATCAAGAAAAGTTCAGACTGAGCAGGCTTTACAAACCTTAGTCCTGAGGCCTTACAAACTAAGTAGAACACTGAAGGCCTGGTACAAACTGTGGTGATACCATGCTACAGCAGTACAAGGCTATGATCCTGCTTACATTGTTTGCAAAGGTGCAAATAAATCGCTTAAGGTATACTGATCTTTTTGCTGATATATTCTGATGCTTGATAGTTGTGTACCAGGTGAAATTAGGAATTATCTGAGGTGTGATACTGGCAATGAAAGTGTGATGACCTGCAGAATGAGCAGGAGTGGAAGCAGATTTTACCACCCTGCCTGTGGGATGACATGGGTGGTATCAGATTGCAAAGAGCTACTTGGAGGATGGGAGAGTATTGTGTAGAGATGTCATTAGAATTAAAATTAAGTTTCTTAATGCATTCTGAAATAGTTGTTGTTACTGATCTTGTGGTCAAATAAATACTAGGAAAATATAATAAAATATGAATCTGTCCAAATATATAAACCTTAGAAGTCATTGCAAAAACTGGTGTCTGGGCAGTGCTTTCCCTTTGTTTTCTGTCTACTTGCTCTTTACAACTACGGATATCTACAAGAAGCTAAATAAGGATCTTTTGTTCGTACGTTGTACAAGACAGAGATAGGAGCAGCCAGTATTTCTCTGCCTCAGAGGTTGTAGGGCATTTTAAGCAGGAAGAATATAATAAAATATTATTGTAAGAAATGGGAAACAATTTCTGGCCACTGAGACTGAGAAGGGATTTCTGTTCCATATAGCTCCATCCTTCCTTACCTGAAGGATGTGTGGAAAAAAAAGGATCTTCTGTGCACATCAGACAGAAAAATCAGAACTTCTTTCACTCACTTGTGATTTTCCCCATAGACAAAGCAAATGGATTTACCTCAATCAGTTTTGGTTTTCATGCTAGTTGAATTCTGTCCACACTCTGAATATAAAGTATAATCCCTCCTCGCGAATGTCCTCATCCTCTGGGAATTTTTCACTATAATACTGTAGTGCAGTATTGCAGGTCAGGACTAGATCTATTTCTTAAGGTACAATAGGTCAAATCTGAAAAATATTAGCATAACCAAAATGAATTTTCACTCAGAACAGAACAGAATATCTCACATTGGAAGGAACATACAAGGATCATTGAGCTCAGAAATCTTGATCTAGGAGACAATGATTGTGAATCTATATACAGTTTAATCATTCATAGTATACAGTTAAATCATTCATCCCAAGAGAAAGGTTTTAAAATCCTAAAAGTGCTGCTATCTTTCTTGTTTCATATTCTGACCAATGAAACAGCTACAAAATGACTGATTCACACAGAAGGTGAGGGCATCCCCGGAGACTGTAAGCAAAATAACTCTTGGGACAAATGTCCAGAGTCTGATCTCATCTTTGTCTGTTGGGCATGCAATCTAATTGCAAAATATAGTGCAATTTGAAACCTCTTTTCAAGAGACAATTGGGATTGGAATAACAAAGGTGTGGGAGAATAGGAATTAGCTACTTCGTTTGAGTAATGTTGAGTAATGTGCACTGTACCTTCCTAGGCTATGCCTCACTCAGCCAAGTCGTTGATATAGCCTTTCTCCCACTATCTGCAACTTCATTCAATAAAAAGCAATGCACATACATAAGAAAACGTGGCACCAGCTCTGTAGCAGTTTTATTGCATTGGAACGGCCTCAGAAACCAAAAGCTACCTGGAATGTTTTCTGAACTGCCTTTTTTTTTTTTTTTTTGTAAATTTACAAGTTGCTAATTGCAAAAATAGCTGCCTGAGAATGGTTAAGCAGAAAATACAAAACATATCTCTTAGACGAATCCATTGTTCTTCTTGTAAACATCCGTTGGGATATCAGATCCTGGAAAAGCCACTCCATTTCACTACATATGGAGGTTAAGGTTTGCTAGTTCCCATGCTCTGGCAGGCCACAGTTGCCTTACAAACACATTCAAGAAATGTACTTTCCTCTGTATTCAGATATGTAAATTTTAAACATACGGTCAGGATCAGGAAATTATTTCTTTCATGTTATTAATTAAAGCCATCAACATGAATTTTCTGCAACATAGTAATAGATGACAACCATTAGTAAACAGTTTTCCTTTAAAATTTTTGCACAAAAACAGCTTCAAGGGAAGACGACATATGTATTTGGTAGGTTTGTCCTTTCTTCTCATCTTCTCTACTTCTCAGCATCTCTTTTTCTCCAAGTCAGCTGGAGAGCAATAGACATGCGTTTAGAAAAATACAGACCTGCAAGTCCCCTATTTCCTACTTTTGTCCTATTATTCTATAGAGACTGGCACTAACAAGAAGGTTGAAACTTACTCTGTTCTCATGACAGGTGTTGGGATATTTATATTTAAATAAAAGAAATATTGAGATCTAACACATGTAAGCCTTAATTCAGCATCTTCAAACAATTAGGTAGTTTTAAAATTCCAGAGTCAGGGGAACAATGCCTGGCTGATGAGACAGGAAAGAAAGAGAAAGGTCACTCTAAATAATAAATAAATATATATACTATTCTATACATGTAGTTACATGTGTAACTATAATATTTTATACACATATATAATTTTCTATTATACATATATGCCATGAAAGGCTGCTCTTAGAAAAGGAAGGGAATCATGACGTGTAAATGCACAAACTAACAACAGCTGGTAATTCAGTTAGAGTCACTGGTTGTCTCAGATACAGTCCCAGCATTTATAGCTTGATTCTCAGACTTTGAATTTCATGGCTTTGGTCGGATTGTATTGTGTCAGAATTGTTATTCCTTTGTTAAACATCTTCACAAAGAATGATGTGAAATCTATAATGGGCATATATATCTCAGTTAAATATTTAATATTATCTGCATGCACATTTCCTCTTCAAGCAGTATGAATGATGGATGTGCTGGTTTGTGCACAGCACAGGGATAAATTTTTCCCAGAGTATTCCCACACACACTAAAACATATACTTTCAATGTTTTCATCCATATTTCTTATTCAGATCACAGTAATTTTAATTCCTTGGGTAAGGATGCCTGAAAAATTACAAAGAACAGTTTATCTATTTTCTTAACACAGCACGCGAATTCAGAGAGAATCTGTACAGAATTAAGTAGCAAATGTCTAAAAGTTGAGGAATGATCAGACTGCTGAAAAAACCTCACCTAAGCTATCAGTTGATGTTCTAACCAAAACCACCTTATTGTTCTTTAGCTTGAGCCTGAATAATTACTAATAAGTTACGGTGGCTGCTCCAAAAGTAATGCCTCCTGTTCTATCACGTCGACGCACAACATCAGAGGTGAATGTTAGTGGTACGGCAGCAGAGGCTGAACCTTCCCACTAACATTCTGTTTCATTTTGTTGCCATGTAACAGATGGCAGCAGAGGTGCACTCTGACAAAATGGCATCTGACACGGAAGTGCATATGAAGCAAAAGTGTGTGATTGAATTCCTCCACGCAGAAAAACTGGCACCCAGTGATATTCATCGACACTTGCTGAATGTTGATGGAGGCTAAACAGTGGATGTGAGAACAGTGAGGCACTGGTGGTGCATTTCAGCAGTGGTGACAGCGACAGTGGGGCACTTCTGCTAGTGCAGATTTTGACCAGCTAACATGCAGACTCTTGTTAATCACTGCAGAAAATGCATAGCTAATGGTGGTGACTATGTTGAAAAACAGTATTTTGTAGCTGAGAGTTTGCTTTATCAAATATTTTCATTGTGCTGTTTGAGTATGTTGCAGTTTCCATGAAAATAAATAGGGGACATTATGTTTGGAGCAACCTACCTCAAAATCACCGAACCCTGCTTTATAGGTATGACAACGAAGAAACTCTTTCTCTCATTTGCTCCTCCTTTACATTCCTCCTTTCTCTTTTGTATGTGCTACAGTATCTTCAGACAACTTTTGATAGCATTTTAGTTCTAATTGGCAACTAAACCAAAGCATTGTTTAAAAGGGAATTCAAGGGGAATTTCATGCAAATGGGGTTAACAGTTCACCAACAGAGCTGCTATAAACGCTATACTCATGGACAGGAAAAAATAACGTATTTTTTTCATAATCATTACTTCCAATGTAATGAGTTTTATATCTGCTGTTGCATATGTAGAACCAAAAAGTGTTGAGTGATGCACAGCAGAAATTGTCATTTGGATTCTGAATTTGCAGCATACATAAGTCACTCACTGAATCACAGTTTTGGGGCAAAGGAGGTTTTTTAAAGACTTACAGCCTTGCAGCCTCCATTCCCTGCTTTTTCCTCAGTTTTTCATTTTGGACAGCTTTACAGAACTTATCAGATTCTGTAAGAAACAGAATCTTTAAAATTTTTGTTGGATTCCAATAGTTTGTTTATTGCCCCAGTCTCACTAACACTGCTTCCTGATGGAGCTGTACTTTTAATGCCTGCTCCTCATTTCTCAGCTGTTTATACTCCTTTATAGTGAAATTCAGTAGACAGATTTCAAAGGTGACATTAAAAAATCTGTGCCAGTTCAAGATCAATCAGTGACTCACAAGAAAGACCCTCTCTTTCCTTTTAACTGAAGGCTAGGTTGTGTTGGAGCCCTGCTACAGAAGCAAACTGAAGGAGTTACTTAAAAAATCTCTGCCACAGTACATATTTTAGGATTTCAAAAACAGCTTAAGGCTTTGTTAACAGACTGCAGACAGTACACACATTCATGCAGAAAACAAGTGAGAGCTATCTCACCAAGACGTATCTTAATCTGCTCTCAGACTCCTTTAAAATCACGCACATCACTATTAAGAAGAAAAAAAGATTGTGAGGGTTTAATGCAAGTCTTAGTATTGAAAAGTCATTTCTGTATTTTAATTATTATTATTATACAAAAGTATAAGTACTCTGGTATTTGATACAGAGGTGTGGCTCCAGAAGTTAGCACTGAAGTTTCTCCATAGGTATGGCTAAAGGCAGGAACATAGTTAAGATTTTGAAACAGCATCGCCCCACTCCTTTTAAAATACCTTTGGGATTATTTCAGTAGCACCTTGCTGATGTTGCAACAATGAAAATAGTTAGGTCAGAGATATTAACATTCCTTTGGCTATGCTGTTTCTGTTGCATGACTAGGCAACCGAGCCCATTAAACTAATCCAAGGCTGTTGTTTTCCCCAGTTTTGCAGATCATTGGCTCATCCTTATAAATACATAAACTACAACATAGCTCCTTTTTTCTTTAATGTTTAGCAACAATTTCATTACTGTATATCACATATAACATCAAAGCCTAGTTCTAAAAAGTGATTTAAACCTTCTTTCTTCGGGGATCTGAGAGGTGACACTGCATTCAGCAGGGTTTATTTTTGTGTTCTTTAGGTGTTTGCTGAACTGAAACCTCACTTGGCACTTTTGCATGCTAGATTAAAACTCCGTATGTATTTGTTTCAGCTAGACTAGCACCTGATCTCTAGTAGGAGGTTTAGAGAAAAGTGCAATTGAAATCAAACTGCTTTTATGTGACCAATCCTAATCACTAGTGTTTTGGAAAAGCAATGTCATCTGCAGTCTTGACAACTTCTATTAAATACAGAGTTACAGGCTGTCAGTAGCTGCTTCTTGCTTGGGACAACAATTATATGCAGCTGTGACTATGCTTTAAGTGATTCAGTACAATATTATGGTCCCATCCCTTTTTTGTCTTCCCTCACAACAATACAAAATTGTACACAAATATATAAAATGCTTGCTATTGCTAGATCCGGCTGCACAGTGGCATACAGGGGCATTACCAATAAGCCATTAATATAATCAATGAATGTGCTGATGCCTCTGTCCTGCTCATATTAATACATTAGGGCAGCACAATAAATGTATTTCCTTGATCCTATATGCCAGTTGACTTCTTTGAGTTATGTGTCTCTTCATTTTTCAGGGCTACTTGAGAAATAATAAGGTTATGGTCTGAAAATGTTTATTGGTTTGTAATGTTTGCAGCAGAGGATTGGCAATCAGTAACCTTAAGTTTAAAGACAAACACTTATTTTTGAGCCGTTGCATGACACAGACTCTCTTCCTCTTGATTTAATTTCTCTTGAAACAGACTATGTAATTACACCACATAAATATGTTTTGAATCTTCGCTGACTTGTAAAAGCAATTTAGTAGTCTGTGTGAATAGTATGCTGTGCGAATAGTACCATTCATAACAATGAGAGATTATTGACTTGTGTCAGAGCCCTGGCTCATCTGAAGCCTTCTGACCTGCTTTGATCACAATTAAAAAGAATGGGAAATGTTTCAGTAAAAGTTTAATGCTGTGGTTAGAATTAGTTGCCATGCTTTTTCCTTTGTTACTCCTTCATCAACAGCTCTGCTGCTACACTTCCAACACTCACCACGCAGAGCTTCCCCCCAGCCTTTCACAACTTTGCCACACCGGAATTTCAGCTGTTTTCTTCCACCCCAGCCTATTTGGAATCTGTCTGAGACTGACTACAGCATTAAGAACTCTCTTTCTGGACACTGCAATGTGTTTTCACAAAACATTTTTCAGCCTAGGCTCAGAAAACCGTACCCAAGCACCTTTCTGGAGTTGTTTATATTCTTTTCTCGCTTCTCTGTCTTCTCAGCTGCTTTCACACAATACAGGGACAGCAATGCCGTCCTCTAGCAAAGCACCACTTCCCAAGTGTGTTGCCTGTCCAAGCAGCTGAAAAATTACCATAAGTTGAAGCTAGAACATTTTTCTTATTAACCTATTGCATTTTTTTTCTAGATTTCATCTGTGGCCTTATTTAAACATCTGAGGTCTTCCCAGCTGCTAGAGCCAGAGGTTAACATACTGTAGCATTAGAGGTGGGGATTGAAGCCATTTTCAGGTGTGACAATCTAGTTTCTAATTCAGGCTTTTCATGAGAAAGCAGCTGCAAGACTCAAGTCTGACTTGAAATAAAGAGACAAAAAGGCAAAGTGAGAAATCAATCTACTGAATGCCTAGAGCTGAGATACAGCATGCAACTAAATGACATTTTTCTGTGTGCCTGTTAGGCAATAACTTTCTAATGTATTATCCAACTGACATCGGATTTCCAAAACCATTTTTAAGCATAAGTAGAAAGAATCATAGTTCAATATAGTGAAATCCAGCAAAAATAATATGGGGAAAATGGGCATGGAGACCCAACCACTCATTTACAGAGATACTTACTTCAGATTTTGCTGGAAATCAAAGAATATGTTAATGGCCGTCAATAAAACATAACTGAATAACAAAGCAACCATAGGTAGAAAAATTTAATTCATTTACATGTTTCAGATGTGATGCTCTAAAGGGAACTTCCAATTTCTCTATGCTGCATGTGATTGATTGGATGCTATGTTAGGTATACCATGATCCATTAGAGTGATTCCTGTGTCCCTATCACATTTTAATTTTAGACCTGTATTTAATCTGTATGAATATGGAAATCTTGGAGAAAATTCTTGCTGAATAATAGGCTGAGGTCCCACACAAGAAGCAGGACATCAGGATGGTGCAAATAAATTTTGTTTACATTTTGACTCATACATCTCTGTCAAGATGTGCCCTTGAGGTCCAGCTGCAGAGTACAGCATTGGGCATGAGAGAAGAAACGTGACCCAAATAATATTTGGCTGGTATCCTGCAACAAGGTAGAAATTAGTAGTCATATAAATGCTAGCACAGAATCCAAAGAAGAAATCCACCTCCTTCCCCCTGCATCCACTCCCAGTCTGAAAAAAAAAGGACTATTTTATTTACAATGTTTCAGACTAAAAGTTAGGCAGGACCTTGAAGTCACTCAACTCTTACTTAGAAAATTTGAATAGCTCATGCCTCCTGCAACTTGAAGCTCTGGTGAATTCAGATTATTTATAATCCCAGCTCAGTTTGTGTTTGTCTCTTTTCCTTGGTGAGCTCATTTTTGCATGGCTATTATAGTCTGACAGTGTCTGCCCTTAACAGCCTCACAAACTGACAGGCAGCTCATGGCTGATGTAGTGAAAATGAAGGGAATGAAAATCAAAAAACACTTCTTAAAAATATAGGAAAGAGTTTCTCTAAAGCAATATTGGCTGTTATATGACTAAATAGTTATCAAAATAATTGAGAACTGAGGACATAGCCTACATTTGAGCCCTTGAAATTCCCTTCTCACTTGCATTAAAATATTGCAAAAATTGTTTCCCCCAGAACAATTCTGCCATAACCAGTAATTGAAAATCATGAGGGTAATACACATACCATTCAATAAGACTGAATTATGGAAATGTCAGAGTTTCAGGCCTGGAGCTACAATGCTGTCATTCATTTACTAGAAAGGCCTTTCAAAAGATTTTGAGATGTTTTAGCAAGGCTTTTCCTTTTCTCTTTTATCCACTTTTGTGAAATTCCTAGTTGTCTTTGATAAAATCTTGTAGGAAATCCTTCTTGTTTTCAGACTAATTTTATAACATCAAGGATGTTCTGAAAAAATATCATATTTGTCCCAGAACATTTTGGTACTCAAGGTAATAAAACTCAAATGTTTGTGTCATCTGATTGTTTCTCATTGCTCATATGAACCTCTCCCCTGTTTTTTTACATTATAAATAGATTGTAAGTAAGTGCTGTAGAGAACAACTTGTATTTCTGGAATCTCTATTTTCAGAGCTTAGAGCAGTATGCTGTGAATATGGCTCTTGGAAGAATGATAATTTAAAAAATTGTGATTTCTTTTAAACCACTTAATTTAAAATCATCTCTCAGATTCAAAACTCCAGGGAGAAGACTGATAGACTGCACCTAAAATATTAATGCAAATAGCTGGATTATAGTTGTAAAACAGGCACTTGTACACCTTTCATGACGTACGTGTTTAATCACCCATGCGTACATGATGACACCTGATTTGCATAGCTGACTGGGAAGACGTGGGAGTGAAGTTTTTGTAGGACCCAAGTCTGAAGTTTCAGCTTACATTCTTTGTATTGGTAGGTTAATATGTCTATCCCAGTAAAGAATTGCCCTACCCAATTTTGTTTTATAACAGCAATTGCAAATTAATAATTAAAAGTTAAAACTTCTCTGTCGAAGTGCCATGCTAGTGTGGCCGAGAGTTTTATTTTTCCTTTTTGAATGTTCTCTGTGAGACGAGAGATGATACCGTGTGGTATAGTACTGAGAATTATTCCAGGATTAACAATGTCCTTCTAGAAAGTGGTCTGTATTTCCTGAAGTTATATGCTACTTACTATCAGATGCTTAGTATAGATAAAGATATCTTATACTTATTGTAGATAGGGGTAACTGCTGTCAGATTCAATAGCCTGTACAAAAGGCACAAATCTGAAATTCACTGTTTAGGGCACAGCCACTTTGCTATTGGGTGTCCAGGGTCTTTTTACAGAAGTGCAAGTCCCAGGTACACTGAAATGTGCAGCCTTCCTGCATGCTGGTGCACAACAGGCTTACTTCTCACTGACAAAACAGTCAGTATGGGATTTTCATTTCAGACACAGTAATAAGCATCTCTGTGGCACGAGCCCCAGATTCTGGGTTTTACATCCAAGTTCTGTTGCATGTCTCCCCAGGGCTGGGGCTGCTGGGCCCGTCAGCAAGGACAGGCAGCCGCGGGACTGGTCGTGAGGTCCATCAATCCTTCCCCAGCCAATGCTGCAGCTGAAGCAAAGCTGCTAAATGATCTGACATTTTTGTGGCATGGTGCAACCTATAAGCCTCTTAGGAATCAGTTTTTTAAAAAACGTAAAATTAAATGCAAGCGAAGGTCAGCTGTTCCTTGTTATAGTGGCTGAGATAAAAACCTCAGGTTTGGGGACCAAACCTCTGAGATCTGAAAAACTTCATTCAGAATTTAGTTGCAATAGTTTTCTTTGTACAGCTCATATCAGTATATCCACTTTCTACCAGTGTATAGGAACTTCTGCAGGGTTAATCCTAATTCATTTTCAATGTATATATGTACTAGGGAAGATTCCACTCTGTTTTCTGCAAGTATTCTTTTTTAGCCTTTGGGGGAAAAAAGAGAGAAGAGGTTCTGTTGTAGCAAGTCACAAATGTGAAGCCCTGAAGAGGCTGAAGAACCAAATGATATGGTTGGTGTAAAATAATAGGGTACAAAGAGTGTATCATAAAGTGAGAAGTGAAACAAGACTGTACTAGTAATGCAGCTTCAGCAGAGACATATGACAAGAATGACGAGTAAAAGTACATGTCAACAGTGAATTATGACTTTTAAAATAAAGAATAGAGATCTGGTTAAAGAAAATTCATTGATCTTTTAAAATTCCGTTCTTAAGACAATCTTAGTCTTTTGTAGTGGGTATGAGAGGAGTTATTACTACTACACAGAAAACTGTGGTTATATTCACTTGGTACTCTTTATCTGAGGATATCAAAGTGCTTTTCAAATTGAACAAAACGTCCCAAATAAATATCCCATGTCAAGATCATTATTCAAGTATTTTGTGTGGAAAGGGAAACATGATGGTATTGGATATCCTGCCTAAGGTGACACAGGACACTTGTAGCAAAACAAAAGAGGAAATCATATTTTCTTACTTACTAACATAGTTACTACCCTCAAGTAATTCACCTCCCACTGTAGCTGAATGTTGAATATTGTGCTTTTTAATGTCCAGTTAAGATCAGGATTAGGTGAGCATTGAAATACAATGGTGCTTTATAAAAACCCTGTCAATTATAATAGTAGATATTCAGATAAAGTTACATTCTATAAACAGAATTGTCTCAAAACACATAGCTTTACCATACGATTTCCTTTGTCTGAGGAACAACGAGCTGTTCAGTGACAGTCAAGCCTGCAACATAATTACGTTGTATTAGACAGACCAAATGCTGGGCACAGTACATCCTGCTTTTAGGCACCGAAAAAAGATGAGTCACTTTCAGTCCAACTATGATAAAATGAATCTTAGATACAGAGTTTCACAAACTACCTCTAATAATTAAAGCCATAAATGTGTGCTTGTTGCTGCTTCAGCCAATGAGGTGTTTCTGCTTTTTTGTGTTTGAAGATTTTGATTAGAGCCATTCATGTCTTTAACTGAAACCACAGCACTATCTGTGAAATGAACCACAGCACTATCTTGAAATGGCCAGGAGAAATTAAAATTCATAGTGTCCCTGGAATATAGATTCTGCTTATGGAACACGATCTCTGGACGCTGGACTGTGAGACTGTGGCGGGCTGACCTTGGTCAGCCACCTGATGTCCACCCAACTTCTCTCTGCCTCCCCATTCTCAACAGAGTAGAGTGAGAAAATAAGCTCATGGGTTGATATAAACAGGGAGATCACATACCAATATCCATGAGCAGAATAGACTTGACTTAGGGAAAATTAACTTATTTCCAAGTAAAACAGATTTGAGTGGTGAGAAACAGAGAAAAAAAATCAAAAATCAAAATAACATCTTCCTCCCAATTCCCACTACCATTTTTGCCAGGCTCAACTTCACCTCTTCATTGCTGACTCATCTACCAAACCATGCAGTGTAGAGTAGAGAATGTGGTGTTATGATCTGTCTATAGTGGCTCTTCTCTGCTGCTTTTTTCTCCTCACATTTTTCTCTGCTCCAGCATGAATCCTTCCCACAGGGTGCAGTCCTTCATGAACTGTTTCAATGTGAATCATTTCCATGGGGTGTAGTTCTTCAGGATAAACCTTCTCCATTGTATGTCCCCAACAGACTGCAGGTGTTCCAGAACACATCAGTCTGCTCTGGTGTGGTGTTGTTATTCATTGGCTGCAATACAGATACCTTCCCTGGAATGGGCTCTTCTTTACAGGCTGCGTGGACATATCCGCTCAGGCACCTGGGGCACTTTCTCGTACTCCTTCTTTGCTGGACTTAGTTTTCACGCTATTGTTTCTCACACCTTGTTTCCTCACTCTTCAGAAAGAGCATTTTTGCCCTTTCTGAAATACATTTTCTCAGAGGTGTCACACTTACAGTGGGTCTACAGGAACCAGAATATTTCTGGCAGAGAACAGTCCCTGGTCTCTTTTCAGCCCTGCCCCCCTGTGCTACCAAAACCCTGCCTCTTGCACCTAATACAGAGATATTAAAGAGGCATCAGCAATATTTACAGGATAACTATAGAGGGAAGACTCAACAGTCACTGAAATTCTACATAAGAACTCAGTATACAGGGGAAACCACAGTTACGTGTGGCTTCATGAGTATTGTGCAAAGATGACAACTGCTGTTTTCAGGCCCAGGCGGGGGTTCATAGATGTGTGTTTGGTAGAACCTCCACCTTGCATCAGGACTACCCAGCCACCCTTCGACTTGAAGGCATGGGGAAGTTTTAGTACCATGGGTTGCTCAGTGGTCTGTCAGTTCCAGCTGACAGAAGGTCTGCTTCATAAAGAGACATGAACACTAAATCTGACTGCTAAGACTCCCACTGTTTGGGGCTCCTGGCCATGGCCTTCCAGGAGTTGCAGTCCTGGAAGAAGAGGAGGAGGTGTTGTCTCATCTGTAGTCACATGCATTATCTGGCTGGGACTTCTTCTAGGGCTATACATGCATTATATGTACTAATATCACTGGAATAAAACACACAAACAGAAGGCCTCATATCTCACTAAAGTTTTACCTTTAAAGTTGCAGGAATCCTGAGATCAGTGCATTTAGAAATACTGCCTTGCTTTGGTAGAACACAATGAAAATTATTCTGATCCACTTTTATTTTCTGTCTTTGGAATCGCAAAAGTTGAAATTATTTCTGTACTGGTGAAATATGTCCAAAGAGGTGATAGCCAGTCAGTCATGTTTTTGAGCGAATGACTACAAAGTTAGGATAAAATGTGTTTCCCTGATATAATTGGATGCAACTGCAAATTAGGCAACTTTATGTTAAAAAGCAGACATCAAACATTGCTAACTGCAGTGGAATAAATTTCAATGTTCTACAAAGAAATGAGTCTGGAATAAGTAACTGTTAGAATAAAAATGTTTTAAAAAAAGACTTAATGTGGGAAATAATTGATGGTGACCAGTCAGAATAGGTTGTTAGCAAAAAGTAAGATGAAGGAAGCCACATAAAGGGCTGAAGTGCAAATCGCTTGAGTAATATTTCATTAGGAAAAATCCTGAAATCTTGTTTATTTCCAAACTATACCTACTAAACAAACAGTTGCTTACAGTTTTGAAATAAAAGGCACTTTTGATTTCAAGAATAGAGGCTTGTCTTCACCTCTTCAGCTTCTTCAGTTGTCATTTCCTTCGCTTGGGAAAAGGAAAGTTATACGACCTGTGAATTAAAAGAAGTCAATTTTCCATTTCTTTCAGGCTATTTGGATACTACAAACAACATGAATTTTCTGGAACTACGGTCAACATTTTCACAGAATACCTTTTAAGTATCCCAGCTCCCCTCAGGTGAGACAAAGTTGAATAAAAGCTTGGTTGTAGGGAAGAACGATAGAAGGGAACAAGCCTGAGATGTCTAATATATTGCCAGCTAATCCCAGACTGACCTCCTGACATATAAAATCACAGCACCGGTTAGCCTGACTTAAGTCCAAATCTGGCTTGTCAATGCTTCTCTGTGCTGCTGCCTCACAGTTTCGTACTGCTCTGGACACTCAAGTGCAAGCATACAGCCACTTTACACACTGTCACTGAACAAGGGCCTCTAAAGGATTTTTCTAAACCTTCCTGAGAAAGCACTTCCGATGCTCTCACTGCTGCTCCCAGGACCAAGGTGTGGTACAGAAATTAATCTGAGGCCAGAGACCGGAACCAGGAATTCCTGAAGTCAGATGCCCTAATTATGCATTTTCTCTCATTTATCAGTATGTTTGCATCATGAATATAAATTCAACAAAATAGTTGGTGGGAAACTCTCCTTGGAAAAATGAGTTGTTTCCATCCAATATGTGAATAGAAAAATGAAAAAGATAGTGAAGATCAGAACCCACAAAACTGTCTTTTATCAGTGTGACCCATTCTTATCCATGAATTTATCAAATAGTATCTATTGTATATCAGCAACTACAAACTCTCTTTAGCAGGCAAAGCATGTATGCATAGCAGTAAGAAAGATCTAGATTTATGGGACACTTTCTTCAGAGTACCTTATACTTTTCAACCATTTATTTCCACATAATTTTCCTGTTTGCTCCCAGGTGTTCTCTCTTCACAGCCTCCATGGCCTGGAAATGGTTTGCTTCGTTCAAGTGACCTCTATTGATTCTGACTATAGACAATATTAACCTTAGATTTTACTAATAAACTATTTGATGTGAAAATAATACTAAGTGTTTCTTAGTCTGAAAGGTAAAGAAAGTTATGAAACAGAATAAAGTTTCAGTTTTTGAGCACTTTTTTTTCATTGGAAATACATTTACACTCCTTTTTCTTTATTAAAATCTAAAAATAAGAGTGTTCTAAATGACTTAAGAACCCATGTGGTCTGAAGGAAATAGATGTTTTGACTGAGAACAATTTCTTCATTTGATGTGGATGTAGCCCACTCAAGAAGAGGCTAGATACCAGTCATGCCTGTGACCACCAAAACCTCAGGAAGAGTTTTGCCTGCCTGCTGTGTGTTTTTAGTGGACAAAAACTCCAAAGGGATACATCTTGCCCTGAGCTGAGGATTTATGTGCTTGGACCACTTTCCCTAGCCAAGAAGTTGTGCCAGTTTCCCGAAGGTGACATATATCCACTGTAGCCCTCAGGTATACTCAGCTGGTACAATTGAGCTGCGGATAATCAAAAACTGAAATGTCAGAGTTGCAGGAAACACAATGAATGAGAAGATACAATTACACAGAGCCCATGAATTTGCATCGCTACCATGCATTTGATTCAGCTACAGAAATCTCTCAGTACCTCAATACCTACATGATATCTAGCCTCACAACCAGCCTCATTTTCTCAGATGCTTAAGCCAAGCGAAGATTTAAATATCTAAGATGGGATATAGGCAGAATGAAGGTCTGTATATTCAAAATTTTCATTCAGAAACCTATTCTCTTATTATTGGATAACCCTAGAGGCACATATGCTTCATAGTGTCTTCAGCTCTAATCTTTGAAATTTCCCAGGTACACGTGCTCTTTTTTGACATGTATGGAAACATGTAATTTCTGGCAGCACTCAGCAACTCTGCTTCTCACAGCCCCTAAGCTCAGAAGCTCCTTAGCTCTTTCATCCCATTACCAATGATGAGGAGCTAGAAAGAGTTGGCAAGTCAACAACATCTCTGGACAACTAAGTCCACTAAAAATATGATAATTTCAACTTATTTCCTTAATAATTTGGCCAAAGAAAGGCCTAATAGATCTGCAAGTAATGATCTTGTCCAGAATGTAAAGTTGTGTTTTCACTCCTGGTGGACAAGACCTCCTGATGTGACCTCACGTATTTTCTGAGGATATGGCAATGGCAGTTTTCTAAGACTGATTTCCACGTTTACATTTCTGTTGCGTCTCTTGTTTCCTTAACAAGCAGCTGAAGAACAGGGTGGAGAAGCAGAAAAAAATGGATCAAAGTTTCTGCATATAAAACAGACAGAGATAATAATATACAGACTTCTGATAATGAACAAGGCTTACGGGTAAAACCTGTATTCTGAAAAGAATGGAAGAATTGTCTGGATGTTCTCATAAATGGAACAATTTTAAATAGAAAAACTTTTAGAGACAAAAATTTTAATCTATCCTTGTAGCTCAACTAAATAATTCTAAAACTATTTACCAGAATCCTCACAAAAACAAAACAGCACCCAGATTAATACAGGGTCAAGCTTGATGTCCTTGTTCAGGACGAAGAAGTTCACAAACTTGTTCTCAGATGAATTGATGCTGAAAACAAGACTTAAAAAAAATCACTATGTTCAGCTTATCAAAGAAAAGGCAAATAGGTGACTGGGCTATTTTGCCTGAGTGGGTACTTGAATATGGAAGAGAAACGTTTGTCAGTTAGGGCATTTTCAGCCTTGCTGATAGGCATAACAAAATTCTATGGCAAAAAGCAAGTTGGACAAATTCAACTTTGAAATAAATGGGGAGCTCCTGGCAGATCTTTGAGGGGCCATTAGGCACATGGAACAGTTTACAGAAGCCAATGAATCTATTGTGAGTTGAATTCTTTAAAACTAAGATATCATAGAAACATAAAACCATAGAATGGTTCAGGTTGGAAGGGACCTTTGAGATCATCTTGATCCAATCCCCCTGCCATGGGCAAGGACACCTCCCACTAGACCAGGTTGCCCAAAGCCCCATCCAGCCTGGCCTTGAACACTTCCAGGGAGAAGGCATCCACAACTTCTCTGGGCAACCTGTTCCAGTGTCTCACCACCCTCACAGTGAAGAATTTCCTCCTTATATCTAATCTAAATCTAGCCTCTTTCAGTTTATAATCATTACCCAGTGATAAGTCCTGTCACTACCTGCCCTTGT
>WBMW01000473.1:4286-15360 GCA_013396635.1 Penelope pileata | reverse complement strand
TGCACGGTGCATGGTGCTGGGGGGTGTCATGGTGCCGGGGGTGTGTGTGCACGGTGCGTGGTGCTGTGGGATGTGCATGCNGGGGCTGTGCATGCACGGTGCATGGTGCTAGAGGATGTGCATGCATGGTGCACGGTTTTAGGGGCTGCACATGCACAGTGCACGATGCTGGGGGCTGTGTGTGCACGGTGCATGGTGCTATGGGATGCACATGCACGGTGCATGGTGCTGGGGGGTGTCATGGTGCCGGGGGTGTGTGTGCACGGTGCGTGGTGCTGTGGGATGTGCATGCACGGTGCATGGTGCTACAGGATGCACATGCACGGTGCTAAGGGCTGTGTATGCATGGTGCTAGGGTCTGTGCATGCGTGGTGCATGGTGCTCGGGGCTGTATGTCCACAGTGCATGGTGCTGGGGGCTGCACATGCACAGTGCATGGTGCTGGGGGATGCACATGCATGGTGCTAAGGGATGCACATGCACAGTGCATGGTGCTAGGGGCTGTGCATGCACAGTGCATGGTGCTAAGGGATGCACATGCATGGTGCACGATGCTAGGGGCTGTGCATGCACAGTGCATGGTGCTAAGGGATGCACATGCATGGTGCACGATGCTAGGGGCTGTGCATGCACAGTGCATGGTGCTAAGGGATGCACATGCATGGTGCACGATGCTAGGGGCTGTGCATGCACAGTGCATGGTGCTAAGGGATGCACATGCATGGTGCACGATGCTAGGGGCTGTGCATGCACAGTGCATGGTGCTAAGGGATGCACATGCATGGTGCACGATGCTAGGGGCTGTGCATGCACAGTGCATGGTGCTAAGGGATGCACATGCATGGTGCACGATGCTAGGGGCTGTGCATGCACAGTGCATGGTGCTAAGGGATGCACATGCATGGTGCACGATGCTAGGGGCTGTGCATGCACAGTGCATGGTGCTAAGGGATGCACATGCATGGTGCACGATGCTAGGGGCTGTGCATGCACAGTGCATGGTGCTAAGGGATGCACATGCATGGTGCACGATGCTAGGGGCTGTGCATGCACAGTGCATGGTGCTAAGGGATGCACATGCATGGTGCACGATGCTAGGGGCTGTGCATGCACAGTGCATGGTGCTAAGGGATGCACATGCATGGTGCACGATGCTAGGGGCTGTGCATGCACAGTGCATGGTGCTAAGGGATGCACATGCATGGTGCACGATGCTAGGNCCCCCATCTCCGGCTGCACCCCCTCCCCTTCCCCCGGGTGAGGTGCACGCGCCCACGCACGCTGCAAGCAGCACCGGCTGCACCATGCAGAGCACCCCGGGGTGCCCAGCTTGCACCCCGAGCTCCGTGTCCCCCTCCTCCAGCTATGAAAAATCACCCCCAGGTTTTTAATCGGCCCCGGGTGCCCAGCTCCGCTCTGCCATCGCCCCGTGCCCCGCGGGGTGCTCACATTTCCCGTGCTCGCCCCACAGCACCCGGATCCCTGGGGCTGGGTTGGACCCCGGGGCTCTGCCACCCTCCCCGGGACCACCCTGGGACCTGGGACCACCCTGGGCCCTGGGACCACCCTCCTTCTCCCTCCCCTTCCCAGCACACGGGGTCTGTGCCGACGCTTTGCGCCCGCAGCCTGGGGTCTCCTCGGTGCCCGTGCAGGGATCGGGGGGGTTTAACCCTTTTTAACCCTTTTTAACCCTTTTTAACCCATTTTTAACCCTCCTCTAAGCGCTGCTGCTGGATTTTTCTCCTCCCCCCGCAGGGCACACGATGGCCCCCACCCTCCCGTTGCTGCTGCTCTGGGCGTTTGCCCCCAGGGTGCTCCCGGCGGTGCTCAGCCCTGGAGATGCCTCAGGTCAGCACGGCATCGCCGACCCCATGGGTGCCCATCCCTGCCCCATTCCATGCCCTAATGGGGGGGGGACTCCGCACGCCACCCCCACTCAGCTCCGCTTTTCTCCCCCAGATGACCTCAAGGCTTTGCAGGTCTCCATCCCCCGGCACCCAGCCCTGGACGCGGTGCTGGCTGGGGACGTCACCATCCCGTGCCTCATCACCTACCTCGGTCCCCTGCCCACCACCGGCACCGCCGGGCGCCGGGCGGTGCTGGGAGCCCCCCGGGTCAAATGGACTTTCATCTCCGAGGGGAGAGAGGTGGAGATCCTGGTGGCACGAGGGGACAGGGTGAAGGTGAGCGAGGGTTATCGCCTCCGAGCATCCCTCCCCGTCTTCCATCACCGTTACGCCGACGCTTCCCTGCTGCTGAGCGAGCTGCGTCCCAACGACTCCGGGATCTACCGCTGCGACGTGCAGCACGGCATCGAGGACGGCCACGACATCCTCGAGCTCAGAGTCAAAGGTACCCAAGGGGAGGGGGATCATCGCCGTTTGGGCTGGGGGAGCGGAATTGGGTGCCTTCTCCCTGCTCCCCTACGGGTGTCCCGTCTGTTGGCTTGAGGGAGGAGGGATCGTCTTGGGTCGCACGTGGGATTTGTGATGTAGGCGATGCGCGTCGCTAGCAAAAGTGGTTTTAAATATTTTTTTTATTAACATAAAGAGAGCGATGGAAAGGTTGGACAGCCCTGGGGTGTTCAAGAACCACAGAGAAATGGCGCTTGGGGACGTGGTTCGGTAGGGATGGATGGGGTTGGACATGGGGACCTTGGAGATCTTCTCCAAATTTAATGATTTGATGAGTGGATGGGTCATTGGTTGGACTTGGTGGCCTTGGAGGTCCTTCCAACCTTAATATTTTGATGAGTGGGGATGGGTCAATGGTTGGCCTTGATGACCTTGGAGGTCTTCCCCAACCTTAATATTTGAACGAGTAGGGATGGTTCAATGGTTGGATTGGACAATCTTGGAGGTCTTTCCAGCCTTAATATTTTAATGAGTGAGGATGGGTCAATGGTTGGCCTTGATGTCCTTGGAGGTCCTTCCAACCTTAATATTTTAATGAGTGAGGATGGGTCAATGGTTGGCCTTGATGTCCTTGGAGGTCCTTCCAACCTTAATATTTTAATGAGTGAGGATGGGTCAATGGTTGGCCTTGATGTCCTTGGAGGTCCTTCCAACCTTAATATTTTAATGAGTGAGGATGGGTCAATGGTTGGCCTTGATGTCCTTGGAGGTCCTTCCAACCTTAATATTTTAATGAGTGAGGATGGGTCAATGGTTGGCCTTGATGTCCTTGGAGGTCCTTCCAACCTTAATATTTTAATGAGTGAGGATGGGTCAATGGTTGGCCTTGATGTCCTTGGAGGTCCTTCCAACCTTAATATTTTAATGAGTGAGGATGGGTCAATGGTTGGCCTTGATGTCCTTGGAGGTCCTTCCAACCTTAATATTTTAATGAGTGAGGATGGGTCAATGGTTGGCCTTGATGTCCTTGGAGGTCCTTCCAACCTTAATATTTTAATGAGTGAGGATGGGTCAATGGTTGGCCTTGATGTCCTTGGAGGTCCTTCCAACCTTAATATTTTAATGAGTGAGGATGGGTCAATGGTTGGCCTTGATGTCCTTGGAGGTCCTTCCAACCTTAATATTTTAATGAGTGAGGATGGGTCAATGGTTGGCCTTGATGTCCTTGGAGGTCCTTCCAACCTTAATATTTTAATGAGTGAGGATGGGTCAATGGTTGGCCTTGATGTCCTTGGAGGTCCTTCCAACCTTAATATTTTAATGAGTGAGGATGGGTCAATGGTTGGCCTTGATGTCCTTGGAGGTCCTTCCAACCTTAATATTTTAATGAGTGAGGATGGGTCAATGGTTGGCCTTGATGTCCTTGGAGGTCCTTCCAACCTTAATATTTTAATGAGTGAGGATGGGTCAATGGTTGGCCTTGATGTCCTTGGAGGTCCTTCCAACCTTAATATTTTAATGAGTGAGGATGGGTCAATGGTTGGCCTTGATGTCCTTGGAGGTCCTTCCAACCTTAATATTTTAATGAGTGAGGATGGGTCAATGGTTGGCCTTGATGTCCTTGGAGGTCCTTCCAACCTTAATATTTTGATGAGTGGGGATGGGTCAATGGTTGGATTGGACAAACTTGGAGATCCTTCCAACCTTAATATTTTGATGAGTGAGGATGGGTCAATGGTTGGATTGGACAATCTTGGAGGTCCTTCCAACCTTAATATTTTGATGAGTGAGGATGGGTCAACATTTGGCCTTGATGATCTTGGAGGTCTTCCCCAACCTCAATGACTCAATGAGTTGACAGGGAGGGGATGGGTCAACATTTGGATTTGATGACCTTGGAGGTCTTTCCAACCTTAATATTTTGATGAGTGGGGATGGGTCAATGGTTGGATTGGACAATCTTGGAGGTCCTTCCAGCCTTAATATTTTGATGAGTGGGGATGGGTCAACGTTTGGCCTTGATGATCTTGGAGGTCTTCCCCAACCTCAACCCATCAAGCCATCACCCCATCAAGCGAGGCTGCCTGCTTTTTATTCCTCCCAGGACCCCGTTCAGCCGAGGTACCCCAACCCACAAAACCATGAGTTGGGGTTGAGTTGGCCTTGCCTTGCCCACAGGGGTCGTCTTCCACTACCGGGGGGGCTCCACGCGTTACGCCTACACCTTCCACGGGGCGCGGGACGCGTGCGCCGGGATCGGGGCCAGCATCGCCACCCCCGAGCAGCTCTACGCTGCCTACCTGGGGGGCTACGAGCAATGCGACGCGGGCTGGATCTCCGACCAGACCGTCAGGTGGGTGCTGCAAGGACCCGGCATCGCCACCACCCACCCCGTGGTTTCCCTCTGGACCCCCCGGCAGCGCTTCGCGTTGCTCCCCATGCAGGTACCCCATCCACACGCCCCGCGAGCCGTGCTACGGGGACATGAACGGCTTCCCCGGGGTGAGGAACTACGGCGTGGTGGACCCCGAGGACATGTACGACGTCTACTGCTACGCCCAGGACGTGCCAGGTGCCCGCTTCGCCCGCAGCCCGGCACTTCTTGCGGCCGTTGCAGCAACCCAGCCCCATAACCTGGACCCCAAGTGAAGTCCCAAATGCATTTTGCTCTGTGCAGGGCACCGATTTGCTCCGTTCCAGCCCTATAACCAATCCCCTTATCAATGTCCCAAACGCATTTTGCTCAGTGCAGCACATAGATTTGTTCCCCTACAACCCTATAACTTGGACCCCATAGCAATGTCCCAAATGCATTTTGCTCCCTGCAGGGCACTGATTTGCTCCATTCCAGCCCTATAACCAATCCCCATAGCAATGTCCTAAATGCACTTTGGTCTGTGCAGGACACAGGTTTCTTCCATTCCAGCCCTATAACCAATCCCCATAGCAATGTCCTAAATGCACTTTGCTCCCTGCAGGGCACAGATTTGCTCCATTCCAATCCCATAACCCAGACCCCATAGCAATGTCCCAAACACACTTTGCTCTGTGCAGAGCACAGATTTGCTCCATTCCAATCCCATAACCCAGACCCCATAGCAATGTCCCAAACACACTTTGCTCTGTGCAGAGCACAGATTTGCTCCATTCCAGCCCTATAACCAATCCCCATAGCAATGTCCTAAATGCACTTTGCTCCCTGCAGGGCACAGGTTTGCTCCATTCCAGCCCCATAACCCAGACCCCATAGCAATGTCCGAAATGCATTTTGCTCCCTGCAGGGCACTGATTTGCTCCATTCCAGCCCTATAACCAATCCCCATAGCAATGTCCTAAATGCGCTTTGCTCCCTGCAGGTCATAGATTTGCTCCATTCCAGCCCTACAACCCAGACCCCATAGCAATGTCCTAAATGCACTTTGCTCCCTGCAGGGCACAGATTCGTTCCCCTGCAGCCCCATAACCCAGACCCCATAGCAGTGCCATAAATGCACTTTGCTCCCTGCAGGGCACAGCTTTCACCCCTTGCAGAGCCGCCTCCTTCACCCCGCAGCAGCCCCCGACGCTTCCCACAGCCCGGGCAGCCCCTGCGTGCCCCATCCCCGCTGCAGAGCCGCCCCCCCGTGCCCCCTGCACGCAATCTGCTCCCAGCTGGAACCAGCAGCACCTGCACCGCTCACACTTTTGTTCACCTGCAAGGGCCTGCAAGCTGCAGGCAGGGCGCAGCGTGCCCCCAAGCACAAGGACGGACCCAAAGCCGCTCCCCCCCCAACTCCCCCCCGAGACCACCTCCCGCCGCTCTCTTTGCAGGAGAAATCTTCTTGGAGAGCTCCCCGGAGAAATTCACGTTGGAGGAAGCTGCGGAGCGGTGCCGGGAGCTGGGAGCGGTGCTGGCGAGCACGGGGCAGCTGCACGCGGCGTGGAGCGCGGGGCTGGACGCCTGCAGCCCGGGCTGGCTGGCGGACGGGAGCGGGNGTGCACGGAGCAGGGATGCTGAGGGGATGGAGCGGGGTCCCTGCGTGCTCCCCGTGCTGGGTCGGGATGAGATTTGGGGTGCACGGAGCAGGGATGCTGAGGGGATGGAGCAGGGTCCCTGCGTGCTCCCCTTGCTGGGTCAGGATGTGCACCCCCCCAGCAGTGAGATTTGGGGGGCACGGAGCAGGGATGCTTTGCAGCNGACGGCAGCGTGCGTTACCCCATCGTCACCCCTCGGGAGCGCTGCGGAGGGGCTCAGCCCGGCGTCAAAACCATCTTCCAGTTCCGAAACCAGACGGGATTCCCCGATGCACGGAGCAGATACGATGCGTACTGCTTCCGAGGTAACCGGGGGAACCCCCAGCAGTGAGATTTGGGGTGCACGGAGCAGGGATGCATTGCAGCGAGGGGACAGAGCAGGGTCCCTTGCGTGCTCCCCACCCTGGGTCGGGATGAGATTTGGGGTGCACGGAGCAGGGATGCTTTGCAGCGAGGGGATGGAGCAGGGTCCCTGCGTGCTCCCCGTGCTGATGGGTCGGGATGTGCTGACGCAGGGTGGGGACACCTTGCATGAGCTCGGCGTTGCATGGTGCCAGGGGCTATAACTGCATGCTGCATGCTGCTGCATCGTGCTGCAGGATGGCTGCTCTGCAATCATGCACGGCACGGCTTAAAGTCGGGCTCGGCGTCGCGTGCTGCTGCAGGACGATAGCGCAGGGATGTCCCCAGGGTGGCTCTGGGGACAGCGGCTGTCCCAGCTCGGTGCCGTGAGCCCCGTGGGGGCTGCAGGGTGCACGGCTCCGGGATGCTTTCAGGGCATTTTGGGGCTCTCTGGGCTGCTGGGCTCGTCGTGCCCAGCGCTGTCAGGACCTCGTGTCACCGTGGATAGGAAACGAGGTCAGCGGGCAGCGGTGCGGAGCGGAGCTCGCGGTCACTGCGCACGGGGACAGGTGTGCAAGGACAGAGGCTCACAGGGACAGCAGGGACAGAGGGGACAAGCGCTCCCCATTCTCACCTACCCGGGGGCCTGCGCTCCGCTCACCGCGTGCCTCCGTGCCTCAGTTTCCCCCTTTGCCAAGAGGAAAACCCCGCTGGGGCCAGGCAGGGCGGACCCACCCCGCAGCACCGCGATGCCGTCCCGTAACCCACTAACACCCCGGGGGCACGGGGGTCCCGCAGGCGGTCCCCGGCGGCCGCGGGGTCAGGGCAGGGCGGTAATACCCCACTTTCTTTCTGCCCACAGAAGGGACAAACCCTTTCCCTGAGGCTGCAGGAAAATACCGAGCCCGAGAGCCCGAGGGCCTGCAGGAGATTGTTACAGAGGCAGAAATGCTGGAGGAGCTGCGGCTGCCCGAGGCGCAAGTGGAGCTTGAGTCGCGAGGGGCCATTTACGCCGTCCCTTTCTTTAAGGACGCGGCTGATGCCGAGCTGGAAAAGCCGAGCCCGTCCCCCGAAGACACCCAGCACCCCCAAATAGACCCCTCCGCGTCCTCAGCGTGGGGACGTCACCCCATCCTGGCTGTCCCCATCCCCACGGTCCCCGAGGCAGGCGGCCCGGGTAGGTGGAGCAGGCGCTGAGCAGCCGCAGGGATGCAGGCGGTGGCCGAGAGCCGCCCCCGTCCCGTCCCCGTCCCACGTAGGGTGCACCCATAGGGCGTCCCGGCGCCGTCTGTCCGTGCCGTGTCGATCTGTCCGTCCCGTGCTCAGGGCAGCAGGGTGCAGCGGGCAGGCTGAGCGATGCCGAGCAGCAGCCCGGGGCCGTGCACGGCTCTCTGCATCCCGCACCGACCCGGGGCTGCCACCCCGAGCATCCTCGTGCCGGCATTTCCCCCGGCTCCGTTTGCTGCAGGCGATGCCCAGCACCCGGCACGGGCACCTCACCCGCTTTTGCTTTGCCCTTTGCAGAGGACGGAGCAGCGCTGGAGCAGCCTCTGGGCTCCGTGCAGGGCGAGGACACCGGGAACGCAGCGGCACAGAGCCCGGGCGGAGGGCATCACCCCGGGCAGCCCACGGAGACGGACACACGGACGCTGTCGGTGGGCGCAGAGGGACCCACTGACGCTCTGTCCCCCGCGGCAGGTGACACACAGCCACCCACCGGGCGTCCCCAGGCACCCGTCCCCGCCATCCCCACGTGCATCCCCGTCCGCCCGTGGGAAGCTGCGGGGCGGCCAGCGCTCGCCGCCGGGGCTCCGGGGCACAGGGACAGCCGGGTGCCCCCCCCGACCCCTGCCACTTTTGCCACCCCAACAGAGAGCCGGGAAGCGTCCCCCGGGATGCTCAGCACCCTCGTCCCCACGGACCCCGAGCTGTCAGGGGACGTGGCCGAAAACCCCGGGGTGTCCCCGCTGCCCCCCGCCCCGCAGGAGGACGGCGAGGAGCAGTCGGGGGCCGCGTGGCTCCCCTCGCCCGTGGCACCGGGGGATGGGGACACGGTGACAGCGGTCACCCCGTGGCACGAGGAGGTGCCCAGCAGCAGCAAAGCACCGGGACACGAAATTGTGCCACAAACAAGTGACGGGACAACGGCTGCAGGAGATGAAGAAGAGGAGGAGGAGGAGGAGGAGGAGGAGGCAGCACCGTGTCCTGTGGTGGTGGCACTGGGCAATGGCCACTTGCTGTCCCCATGCTCAGCAATTCTGCAGATTTTGGCTGGTTGGTAACAGCAGTTTCCAGTTACTGGAAGTTACTGGAGCACGAACAACAGAGTTTTGCTCTTTTTTGCCCATTCAGACATATTTTTGGATGCTGCTTTCATGCTCCATCCACTCACACACACCTTTTTGCCCATGGCTCGCCTTGCTGCCCTGCTCTGCTCTCTGAGAGCCCCAGTGGGGTCAATCCCAGTCCCTCCCCGCCCCTCCCAGCCCTCCTGCGCTGCCCTGAGCCCTCTGCACACCCCCACGCTCACCCACTGCCCGTGCAGGGCAGGCTGCTGCCCACAGGCTGCTGGATTTGAGCCCATATGAGAGTTAACAAGGAGCACAGGTGAATTCCAGAACCGGAGCTGTTTTGTCCCAGAAATGCTGTGTGTGTTCAGTTTGTGCATCGGGACAGGAGCCCGGCTGATGGAGGTTTTATGGCTCAGCCCTGAGAGTGACACCACCACAGCTTTGGGTCGGAGATGCACTTCTGCTGCAGGAAGATGTTATTACTTTGCTTTGATTTTTGGTTGCAGAGAACTGTGCAGCTCATTGCAAGAATCTGAGCCGCATTGCGCTACAGAATTGGGAAAAGCAGCCCCAGTGCTGCTTGCTGCCTTTGCCCTTGTCTGAAGGGATGCAGCGGGCTGAGCATTGCACGATGGGGAGAAAATCTTCCTCTCCCTCGCATCAAAGCTCAGGTGGCTGCGTCCTGATGGAGGAGTGCAGGAGCAAAGAGGACACCAGGGAGGGCTCTGCCTTCAGCCTCCCTGCTCTCCCTGCTTTTGGAGGCTGAGCACACTTCCTGCCCCATTCCCAATGTTGCCTCCATCACTCTGGGTCTGGTACCCACATGCAGGGGTCACATCTTGCCCAGGCTCATGGAAAGTCCTTGTCCAAGGAACAACCTGCAGATCCCCAAACCCTGTGACCCATTCCTGAAATAGCACCTTAACGGAGGGACTGACTCAGCCCGGGGGTGAGCTCAGCTCAGGAATAACCTTTCCTCCACATCACCCACATGCCCAGCAAGAAATCAGGGCCTGAAACGGGCTGGAAATTATGCAGATAGCTCTAAAAGAGGAATAGCAAAGTGCTGCNCCGGAGCTCCCCACAATGTGCTCAGCCCCAAAACGCTGCGGGGTGTTCAGGGGTGCACGACCCCCCCCAGCTGAGTGCAGGGGGCTGAGATGGAGCCCACGTCATGCAGTGGGTCCCCCCCGGATGAAATACGCCCCCTCCCCCAAATCCCCAAAGCGGGGATGCTCCCAGCTCCGCTGCCCTTTGTCCCCGTGGGGTGGCATCGTGGGGTCCCCTCTGCGCCCCCCGCCCTGGGGCTGCTCTGTCACCGCTCTCGGGACACGGTGACATTGGGGGGGGGCTGTGGCTGTCCTGGCAAGGAGAGCCGTGCTCAGGAAGTGCCCCGAGCCCGGAACAGCTCAGCCCTCACGCTCGGCTGGAGAGCCCGGCGTGTCCCTGCAGCGGGGGGGGTGACACTGTCTGGGGGCACCGGAGGGTGACGGGGACAAGCTCCGTGCCGCCAGCAGCCCTTCGTCACGCTCTTGAGTTGGGGACAGATGGGTGACGGTGTCCCAGGGCCGGATGGGAGGTGGCTTGGTGTGACGGGGATGGCACTGTCATCTGGGCACGCTGAAGGTGACAGCGGCGTTGGGGACAGGGACAGGCACGAGGACGTGTGGCTGGGACGTGCCAAAGCGCTCATCCCTCACACGTCCCCCCCCGAAAAAGCCACCGCTGCGGGGATGGCAGGAGCTGTCACCATCCGAGGGGACAAAGCCACTCATGCAAGGGACAAGTGTCCAGCTGGGGCGATGCCAAACCCTCAAACTCTATGGCCGGATGGGACAGCTCGGGGCACGTCACCGCGCCCCATAACTGTGCACCCTACGGCTATGAGGTGGCTTTGGTCCCCGTTTTGGCAGCGGATGAGGCGGTGACGATGCCACCGTGCCTTGCAGGTGGCTGCGTCCCCAACCCCTGCCTGAACGGAGGGACCTGCACCGAGGACGGGGACCGCGTCACCTGCCTCTGCCTGCCCGGCTACGGAGGGAGCGGCTGCGAGAGGCGTGAGTCCCCCGGAAA
>WBMW01000471.1:1793827-2007260 GCA_013396635.1 Penelope pileata | reverse complement strand
TTAGACACTGGGTCCCTCCTACAATAGGCCAAGAAAAAAAGTAACTTGAGAAAAAGAAGGGGGGGGGGGCAGAAAAAAGGGCAGACACAGTAAATTACTGTGTGAATTAAATCTCCAGCTGACTGGAAATGGGGCTGTTTGAAAACTCCTTTTGATTTTTGCAGCGTAAGGTGGGGAGGCTGCCATTCTTCTATTTTATGTTTGCTGATCCTTTGTTGTTCCTTTATGATCTTTTTCACCCTCCGATGTGTGATTTAGAGTCGTTTCAGGAGTAGAGGGAACTGCAAAGTGGGCAAGCTTGGGAGGGAGCAGAGGCAACCAAGGTTCAAGGTTGAAAGCAGAGCGTGTGCATGGGCTTCCTCACCAGGTGTGCAGACCCCCACTCAGCCTTAGCAAGAACATGCAAGCAATTAAGCTCAGCTTATTGAACATTTTCCTGTTACAGTGCTATTAAAACAGTAGGCTCTTTAGAGTCACAAACTCACTGGAGATGCAGAGTTTTGACCAGGCTAACACAGCCAGCCAGCAGCAAGGCAGAAAAATAAAGTCCAGTCATCCCATTTCTGTGTTTTCTGTTTTAATTTTAAAATGAAGGAAAAGGAATGGGTTGAAAGAGGTCAGTTTTCAGATGGCTAGCTCTCCTCTCCCTCACTGTAATATTACTTAAGAAGAAAGTAATGGGGAAGAAGGGGAAAATGTGAATGGCAAAATAAATGGAGAGAGAGAATAAGCACAAGATGCTGGGACTGCTGATGCCACTGGAGGTATCTAATATAAAATGAACTACTGGAAACAGCAGTGAATGAAAAGCAAAATAAACATTATAAAGAATACTGTTTTCCTATATTGCCCTAGAAATGTGGTTCCACAAGGTTTTGTTTACTTGTTGTACCCTGTGTCTTGCCTTCCTTTCCCCTACCAGAGTCCCCTCAGCTGTGCCCAGCAAGCAGCTGAGCTCACTGTGGGGAGGGATTATGGCCACAATCAGGGATCCCTGCTGGCCCTGCTCCTCTACCCCTTCCAATGGAGATGCTGTATTTCTACCACCTAAATAAAAACCGAGAGTTCACAGGCGTTCCCCAGCCATGTGGTCTCATCAGGCACCTGAACTACTCTAGTGATGGTAAAGAAGGGGCTTTGTGGGGGTGTAGGACTTTGTTAAAACTGACTCCAGGTGACGCTGTACAGATGGTGCTGTATTTACCCTTCTGCCATGCAGAGACAAGTGGAGATGTTCAGAGGTGCTGTGGAACACCTCTGGAGGTAGTGCTGCAGCCACTGTCCTGTCGCTCAGGGTTTGGTCCAGAGCTCCAGTGTACAAAGCTGTCCTTCACTCATGGCTCTTCATCCACCATAAATTCCTGCTTTAGCCCGTCACACTCCCTCTGTGCCAGCTCTCTACTCTCTCTAGAGTGCTTTCTGCTCTCCTCTGTCCCTGCACAGGTCACTGCTGACTGATGTCGGCTGCCGTAATGCACTGTTCGCCACTCGCCAAATCTTTAAATCTCTGTTCTTGCGCAGAGAGAAAATGCCAATTACTAGAGGCTCCCACGTGAATTCTGCTGATGACAGGAATCACTTACTGTTTGTCACTCTTTTGCCTGTATCTGATTGTTTGCTGGAAAAGGGCTCAGCTTATACATGCACCAAGATACTACTTCATTGGTATTCCTCCTGTGGATGCTCTTCTGCTCCCATCTTAATAATCATCTCTGCTTCTTATCTAGTAGGGCCTTGTATGGGAAGAATGGGGGGCAGCGAGGGGCGAGGGACAGCAGTGCAGGAAACACAAGGTCACTGGAGCTCCTTTTCTGCAGAGGTGTTCATGGAGTTAGCAGGATAATGCTCATCAAATAATTTATTCATTGATTGCTGTGGTATTTTAAACCTTATTTGAACCGGATGAATAGCTTGCAAACACCTTCTGTCACGGGGGTATCCATCACCCTATTTCAAATGCTCCGAAGGGGAACCTCGTTCCCTCTAGGTCAATTCGCTTCCTTAATTGAGAGCACAAACACCTTGCTCCCCTCACATCCCCCAAAGCACAGCTGGTGCTGCCCCTCTTCCTTGGCTGCCCTTACCTCACCCCTCAGCAGCACAGCACACCAGCACGTGCTTATCCACATGGGCTCACGTTAAATTATTTCAAGTTACAGCCGTGTGGTGTAATCCTGCGTTTATGTCACCTTTGAATCTGGCTCAGCAGCTAATGCCAGCCAGCACTGTGGTACCGTTCATGCAATCCCATTCTAATGAACAGAATTTAAGTAGGGAGAGAGAGAAATAGAAGCCAAAATAATTACTTCTCTGAGCCTTTCTGGGCACTTTTGCTCTCCAGTGATGAAGAAATTGGTAATCACAGTTCTCATGTGCTGGGGTATGCAGTGAACTCCCTTTCTCACTGCACCTTGTGCATATTACAGTCTTTTTTACTTTAGTTGTTCTCCTGTTCATTAATTGCTCATTGAACTGAGTCAAAACTCCAGGAAAGGTTTGTGCTAATTCACCCTACAGTAAGGAAAAAAAAAACAAACAAAAAACACATTAGGGAAAGCATCCAAGCTGCACACATGAAGGCAGCAGACAAATGGGCCTCTTCTGTGAGAGCCAGGGAGAAAGGGGCAAGGAGCAACCTGTGCCACACCGGGGGGCTTCCCTGAGACCCCACATGGGAAGAGCAGAGGCAGGGACCTGTCCTGCAATTCTCACCTGTAGAACAGTTGTCACGGGAGAGAAACCTGCAATATTACCAGTTCAAAAGAAAACACAAGCAGCAGATGTGGTTTAAATGCAACCATACAGCCAACACCTCATGTTCATCCAGCAGACAGCAGCCGTGAGAGTCAGCAGTTTGTGGGCAGGCTGAGCCACATGGAGCGGTGCAAAATGTCTGCAGATACCACCGCTCTCATGGTAGCATCAGGTGCTTCCCAGATACTAAAAGACATCTGGGCTTTGCAGTTTGGAGCTCACAGGCTAGAACAGACAAAGAAGAAAGACAACATAAGAGCAGGTAGCAGGACATCTTCCCAACAACCACCCAGATCTGCTGAACACACCCTGAATATTCGTGCTGCTTTTGTTCCCAATAGTTCTCATCTGCAGTTTTGACCTAAGCTCTGCTGGTTCTAGGTACCATGTTTCTGAGTGATTCCCCTCACTGAGCAGTGCTCGTTGAGCATTTATCTATATTCAAATCCAGCAGAATAAGGTATAATTGCTGCATGTCAAGGGAGCTGAGAAATCCTGATTCAATGTTCCTTTACAATCTCAAACACATATGAGCTGAGCTCCTGCCTGGTGCAATGTTTGGCTGTCTTCCTGCAAAAATTATGGCAGCAAGTTGCCCACCACATTCATCCCGACAGATGACATTTTAAATCTGAGTCCTGACCAGGCAACAGAAGTACCGCTCTGCAATATTAATGACAAACAATTGCAGGACCCATGAGTGATTTGCATTGCATCTTTTCTCTGGAATGAAGCAGGATCAAATTTCTTGGGACATGAGTCTGTGCAGATTGCCTTTGCAAGCAACGGAGAAGCTTGCACTGGCATGCTGTCAATCTCATAAACAAAGGTGTTGTCAGGCAGTCTTATTTAGAAGTATTTCAAATTAACCTTGACAGAAGAATTAATAAATAATAAGAGCTGAATGATTTATAAAGAAATCAATTACACTATAAATTTTAAAACAGCATGGTCTCAACTATTGCAGGGTGAGCAATACGGGGAAACTTCAGGTGGGCTAAAACTTCCCTGGAGGGTTTCTGATGTCCTCTCAGGGTCCCCATGGCTTCTGAATGTGAGATGAAAGAAGTCACAGACTGAGAGGGGTGTCAGAAAAAAAAAAAAGTGTGCCACAAAAAATTATGCAGTGATCTCTTTGATGCTTTGAGTACTGCTTCTTTGGGTGGGTCCACAAAGGTAACAGTTCAATCATTAAGTAACATTTTTTCAAAATTTCAGGAAATTAAGAGCAGCCAATATTGGAGCTGCTAGGGCCTGGCTCCAGGATACCCGTAAAATTGAGGGATTAGATAGAGTAGACCAAAGGAGAAATCAAAATGGGATTTGTCTTGCTTAGTTCTGCTCTGAGCCCATCTTCCTGGTTCCCTCTTTAGGTGATGGAGAGAGGAAGGTCCAGAGGCCACGTTATCCCATGTGTCATAAATCCCCATCTCGGGATGCTGCTAAAGCTCTGTCAAACCCAGTGAAGCTTCAGGAAATGTCTTGTTAGCACCTGCTCCCAGGTTTTGGCAGTACAGCTTCCGAGCTGCTGGAGACCTAAGCATCAAGGGCTGGCAAGCTGGGGACAGCTGAGCAAATCCATCACCCATGGATCTTCTTTCAAAGTCTGCTTGACCTGGGGAGGTGATCACATCAAAAGCTGCATTTTAATGGAGAATTTCAGCACTTTGCTTTTCACTCCAGAAAGAAAAACTCCACAGACACTGACCTATTGACAACATCAGCAGAAACGGAACCACCTCTCTGCCCAGATCTGAAATCTGTGTGACTGATAAAATAGATATGAGTGTTTTTGCCAGTCAGCTCATTTACTTTAATATCTGAGGAACACAAAGCCCCAAAAAAGGCCATGAAAAAGCTGTTCAGACACTGTGGTGGTGGACGACCTTATCAAAACTCCATAGTTAGGTGGAAATTGGTTTAAAAATTCAAATGACTGTTCACATAAAATGGCTTGCAGGATTCACCCAACTGTAATAGCAATTCTCTGCAAATGATTATGCAATTACCTCCAGGAGGTCAAAAAGTAATTACCACGTAACCTGCTCTCTTCTGCTGGTTGCCTCTAATAAATAATAGATGCAAGCTCTACTCTGGTTTAGAAGAGAATCTGCCATTTCTTTACCCTGTAATTACATTAGATTATTTACCCAGCATGGTCAGCTGCGACCATGTAGGTCTGCTAACACGATATAGGAAGAAGTGATGAGAATGATTTTTGAATATTCCCCAGGACCTAGGATCAAAGGGAGCTTTGGTTTCTCACGCGCTGAGGGCCCACCCTTCTCACGGGCTGTATCTTCTCTTCTTGAGGGTGCTGAGCTCTCCCGTGTGTCACTGTCCTTCCAAGGACACCTAATGCCCACCCAATTTGGCTCAAAACCACACGCTGAATTCATGCTGCTTCAGCCAGAGCCCCCAGCAGCTGACTCAGCCAAGCAGTTTGGTAGGGCTTACTAAGGAATCACTGGAGGACATTTTGCTTCACACACTGTAATGTTGTCAGTACATTAGGTCTCAATAAAGAGATAACATTTTCTTTAGCCTCAGGCTTATAAAGCCTGGAAGACCCAAGTCTCATGTGTTTTCCCATGGGCAAGTAAGCAGGCTATCATCATTTTCATCTTTGTCAGAAATAGTTTTTTTTGTTGGCTGGATTTCACACCGAAGCAATTTCTTCCTGAGGACCTGGAACAATTGCATTTGCTTTCTTTCTCTGATGCTCACCTTGGAAGACACAGGCCTCAGAATACACTGCCTTCTTCTGGCAGTCTGCAAAATTGGCCACGTTGACCTTGTTGAAAGGAAAAACACTTACTATTGGGGAGCACAGAGAGGTGTGGTGTACAGTGTGCTCAGAGTCCAGCAGCAGCAGAACAAGATGCACAGCTTCTGCCTGGAAAAGTTGCCAGGCAAAGAAAAACAACCTAGGTAACATGTGGGAGGAGGGCCAGGTTGTTGCGCTCATTTTACACATGGAGAGCGAGGGCAGCAAGGCCGAGCAACTCGGCAAAGGTCTGATGCAGAGCTGTGGCAGGGCAGCCCACGCAGAATCTGTCCTTCCTGAGGGTGGTCCCATTCCTACCCCAAGAAAACCCTTTCTTCTCCAGTGCTCTGCCTGTCAGGAAGCAGCTTGGGTTGAGTCAGAAAAGTATATGCTCCCCTGTAACATATTTCTCTTGTTGGAAGGTATCTCCTGCTCCCTGCTCACTACGGTTGCTGTTTAATAAATTAAGTGTCTAATTACATGGTATAGAAGTGATGTTGTTATACAGATGCAGTGACTGGAAACAAGACGGAACAAGAATGTTCCAACAAAACCCAGCGGCCTCTGCTCCTGATTTCTATTTTATGCTTTGTGGTCCCTGCGTTGGAGCGTGTGCCACAAGCTGGGTTCACATCAGGTTTTGCTGCACGCTGTGATTGATTGACGTGGTTCCAGCAAGAGCTGGAACGCCAGATCCATCCCCTGCATTTTTCCATCTTCTCTTCTACAGCCACAAAACATGGCCAAGGCTGATGGTGAAAAACGCACTTAGAGCTGTCCTCTTTGTCACCCAAATGTGATGAGAAGTATTTATGGGGGGAACATTTTTGTTTTTATGTTAAGAGGATACCAGTTTGCATACAACCACAGAGCTTGGAATTTTAACTCATGGAAACCCACCCAGTGTCTACTGCTTTGCTGAAGCTCATGGAATGTCACCACTCAGACACCCATGTCCCTTTTCACCACAGGATTTGGGGAAGTGCTCTGTGGTTCGTGGCCTCAGGGGTTACAACTGTTCCCTCCCAGCTCCTCTCCAAACTTAAGCTCAGAGGTGCCCAAGGGGTTAAACAGTACTGGTGGGGTTCATCTCAGGCACATGAGTGATTTCTCAGTTGTGGGCGAATGTGGGTTGGGGTGGGTGTAGCCTTCATCTATGTGTCACACCTTAATGGCAGAATCTGGGGGGAAGGATGGCAGGTTCATTTCCCTCCACTGTGAGCAAGCACAATAAGCCGTGGCTGAGGATTGCTGAGCTCTATATTATCGATAAAGGGCAATCACACCACTGGGAGTTAATGACGGTTTTGCACATAATAGCAACCTTTGAGAGTAATTACAGAGTCCTTTAATGCCAGGGGGACCCAACACACACACGTGTGTCTCCTGCTGCCTGGAGCTGGCTGCAGTGGGGCTTGGTGCGTGGCAGCGAGGCAGCCCCACACCTGTTATCCCCAGCCCTTGTCCCACACCTCAGCTGGCACCTATGCACCAGAGCTCAGGACTTTGTGCCAGTGCTGATGTGAAATGTGAGGTTTCTTTTGAGGGAGGCCAGGAGATTTGTACGGTTCTTTTCTTCTGCATTGCCATGAGACCGCTGTGTGGTCCAGCCCATGTTGCGCGGCTGCTGACAGTCTGCAGGAAGCGAGGGTTTGTCTGAGGTTTTGCTGAATGTTAGAGAGAGAGTGATGAGAGGAGAGGGAGAAGGGTGGGGAGGGATGTCAAAGAGCTGCACAGAATATTGAGCAGGAACAGAGAGGAGATGGAGGCAGGCAGACCCTCAATAACAAACTCCGTAGGTTCTGAAGCCTGGAATTATTTTAAAAGGCTGGAGCTGGGCCATTTTCCTTCATTTCCCTTTCTTTGAACCCCACAGCTCTGCAAAACCTCCTTCAAAATGTCCGCTGTTAGCAACAGTTCTCTCCTTCCTTCCCCAGCAGAGAGATGCATTGAACTAATTAATGTGCAGAGTTTGTGCAATCCCATTTTGGTGGCTTAGCGCTGGATGTCCCTCAGTGGCAACGTGGCCTGAATGAGAAAAAGGCCATGGAGCCAGAAAGCAAAGACACCAATAATATCTCAAAAGCCAGAAGGCATGGGGCCAGGGCCCTAGAAGGGTGACGAGTCCTTGGGGGCATCCTCATTGCAGGGAACAGGATCAGATGGCAGCAGAGAGGGGAGATGCTCTTAACTGTGAGAAGTAGAAAACCAGGGGAAAAGGGCAAGAGGAAAAAAAAATAAACAAGGGAGAAATAGGGAACAGCATCCTTACAGTTCAGGACCAAAAGGGTGCTGCACATATTGTTTGTTCTTGCAGTTCTTTAACAGAGGTGGCAGTAGCTCTCATTTCAATATTTATATTTCCCCAGAGCAGCACCAACTGTATTTCAATATAAATGTAACGTAGTTAATTGAAATCAGTAATTTCAGTAGTCGTTAATAACAAATCTCTAGGAAGGAATATCCCTGCTGCAGTTAATGATCAGCATAAAAATACCCAGGTCTTTCAAAGTGTAACTGTGAGCTCGGGGTTCATTTTATAGTTGATTAGAGCAAGTTAAACTTTGCCCCCATCTGCAAGTTGTATATTTAAAAATGAGAAGTTCGCATTACTTGAAGTTATCAAAATACCACAGATGCTCTGGAGCGAATCCGGCTCTTATGGCTGATCCCCAAAAGAGTGATTGTGACCCTGAAGAATGGAGAAGGTGGAGTTAGCTGGCAGAAGTAAGAATGGAACAAATTCTGCTGTGAATTTATGTGTAAAACAGAACTGAGCCTCAATAAAATCAGCAGGATTCCTCCAGATCTGTTGGAAAATGTGCAGAATTTGACCCAGCCTGGGGCTCCTCACTACACCATGTGAGATGTCATTGCAGGTGACAGCTAGCTCTGCTCTGAATTGCAGGAACGCCCTGAAAGTTGAAAACTGCCTATAAGACTGTGCCAGCATTGTGAAATCCTTTGGAAAGCTGAATGTGTAAACCAAATGGACTCTGCCCCTGTGGGTACTGCATAATCAGAATTTGCACTGTGGTTGGGGCGGTAATTCAAAAGCAGATCAAGAGTAATATGAAAATAGAAATCCAGAATTAATTTCTGTCTATCAGGAGAGAAATGTCTGACAGTCACTTTTTTCCTGGAGGGCAAAAACAAGACGTCATCTTGAAAGTCTTGGAAGGAATGCTTGGTGTAAGTACACGAAGCAGTGGGGTTGGGCTGTGGAGTGAACCTATCATTTTCTTCTGTTGGAAGAGATTGATGCCCCATTATCGTTTGTAGTGATCAGAACTACTATTGGCTTGCACCACTATGGGCTTGACCCTATAGGAAGGGTGCAGTCACAGCTGTGGTCCTTTCTCAATGAAGCTGCAATTCTGTGGCATATTCAGAGGGTTTGGCGAAACTCAGGAGCTGTTTTCAGCAGAGTATGCAATGATCTGGGGATTCCTTTCCCTAAAATGTTCTTCAGTTTTTTGACCATGAAAGAAAGGTATCGGGAAGGGAAGATCTCATCCTTTGACACACTACCGTGAAACAATCCCCTCCATGCACAAGGCCATCATTAGCAATAAAATCTTGCTCCTTTAATTAGAATGAGAAGTGCAATTTGGAAAGGTAAATGGCAGAACCACTGTACATATGTACATATGTACATAGTACGTATGTAATGTACTATGGAGTACACAAGAGGGGAGCCCAGGAAGGATGACTGCAGAGAGACAAGCATCCTAAGTGGGTTATCTACCAGGGGAAATATTTACTGCACACTTGAAAATGACACAGGCAAAAGCCATCTCAAAAGTCCATCCTTGATCATCTCGATCAGTGCTTGGACTGTCAGGATTCAGGTTGGAAAGATTGTATTTTCTCCCTATATTTTGACATACAGGCTTTTGTTTCCCAGCAAAACCTGCAACTGTAAGAGAAACTCAGTGGTGAGATAAGTTCCAGCAAAGAAACAAAGATTTGACTTGCTTCCAATTAAAGGAACTACCCTGTAAGTCCTGTAGCAGGTATCTGTGTGGCAGTGCTGAATGCTGTGGATCCAACTGCTACACATGCTTCACACTGGTGACAGCTATATAGAGGTACAGTGGAAATGAAAACTAGAAGTGCTGTGTATGTAATGCAGTGATGGATAGCTTCCTGAACTTCACAGAACACACTGGTTTGCATCCTTGCTGAAGGCTTGTGTTGTTGTTCTGCCTAGGTTTGCTTTAGTTTCTGTGGTTTTGGGGCTAGAAAAGGAATAAAGTGGAAGTATTTAACCTAGATTTAAACTCTACCTGTCCAAGAAAGATATTGAGAGGAGGTTATAGCTTCAGGAAAACCAGAATCACATCCACAGGAATCAGGTTTTGAAAATAAATAACTGAATATTGATAAAGCTTTGTGGTCCTGATAACATTTGTGGAGCTGGAGGTGTAAGCAGTTTGAGAAATTAGTTTTCACTTTCATGGCTTTTCAGCCTGAACAACGAAAAAGCAGATCTCTGTTGGTTATCAAACTTGCTCACAGCCTTTTTCATCACAGTAACTCACTGAAGTGGGGCTGGTGCACCTGCAGAATGGAATGGTTGCCACTCTTCTCTCACCTAGTGCGCTCCCAGGCTCTCCGGGAAACCACATGGCACCTCACGCACCCCAGAACCTGTGGGGACAATATAAACATCTCATAGTTTCTCCTCAGAAGATGTTTCTAACTGCAGGGAACACCCTTCCTTGGTTCCCAGTGCTTTTCCAGTACCTCCTTTAACTGGCCTGATGGAATCCTTCGGACCTATACACTGTTCACTTATGCGTGTAGCTATACTGGCTGATGATGGCTGAACCTCAATTCTTATGACCAGGATATATTACACTATCAGAGCAGCTCTTCTAGCAAGCCAGCTGGAGAATGAGGGCTGGCTTGGGAGCTCTCCATCATCAGATAATAGCTTGAGCTCCATAAAATCTCTTTTTAGCATGAAGTTCCATTTTTGGAGCATGGCAAATCTATGGACAACTGCTTGTTCCATTATGGAAGTCAAAACATTTGATCCTTTCAAAATTAAACTGTATTTCCTTTGACTGCGTGCACAATGCCCTGAGCCTATATCATTTGTTTCCTTCATTGTGACTCCTCCAGTAGGAGAAAGTAGGAAGAAAGAAGATGGGGTGTCATTTGAACAGAGAATTTTAGTTTCTCTTCCTACCGGTGAAGATTAAACACGATTGGGCTCAGCAGCAGCCAAACAGCCCAGCAGCTGATTCCCCAGACACCACAGCTGGAAAACTCCGGCTGAGTCAGCAGTGTTGGAAGTGTGTGGCTCAGCTCTCATTTTCTGTCAAAGAGGAAGAGACCTCCTTCCCTTGCCCCTATCCATCACTGGTTAAGTTCAAGTCAATTAGTGGTTTGTAAAATAAACAATGCACAGCAGAGGCAAACTGTTCTGACATTCGTGCCAGGTAACTGGGAGTTTTTGTGGTCTTTGAGTGAAGGAGTGGACATTGGTGCAGGACCAGGAGTTGGGGTCTGGTTTTTGGGAGCTGGGCAGCAAGGAGCATTGATGTTCAAAATGCAGCAGTTTGGGAGATAAACAAGAAGGAAGCACTACAGTTCATAACAAAGAGAAAAACAGACAGAAAAGAAAAACACAATAAAAAACAACTAATGAGCTGCATGAACTGGCATAGAGCCAGCCCCCAAAAAATCATTAACATGGTCAGGTTAAAGAGAGCTCTATTAAAATGTCTTTCAAAATCCTCACTCTCAAATGGATTTATTGGATGCGAAGGAGAAGCTGGGGTCCTGGGTAAATACAATGGTAATGGGCCTGGCCTCTCTGTGCCAACAATGCCGGGTTACTGGAAAAGCTCTGTCAGACAGCGATTTGCCGGAAAAAGGGAGAAACTGAATTTAAAATCAAACCTTGGTAAATGCTGAGACTCAGACCTTCCCAACCAGCCCAGCAGCTAGGAAGGCAAACCTGGATGAGGACAGGAGTGTATTGCTGCTCTGAAAACTTCCTGGGCTTATGGTTTATTGCTAAAATCCATCCCCTCAGAGAAAGAGGAGCAGAAAGAGCTGATCTGTGTTATACGTGCCTCTGGGAGATGAGGCAAGATGCTCCGGGGGCTAAAGCCCAAGGAAAGGAACTGGCACTGATTAACATGGAGATTTTGAACAAGGACAATTTCTGAACTGTTAATTACAATAGGTATCAAAGGCTGCTTAGGGTGGCACCTGGAGATCAAATCAAACCTAACTGGCTGGAGGAAACAGCCTTGCTCCTCCAGGATTTGTGTAGAGGGGAGCTCAGATCTGGCTGTCTTCTCCTGCCTGAGCTGGGTTTACATGCACATCAGTCCAGCAGGCTTCAGTGTCCTCGCTCCTCATTTACACCAGCTGTGGGACAGTAGAGCCACATGCAGATCTGACTTCCTGCTGGGCTCCTGCTGTTTGCCTGGTCCCACTGGGCTCCCTCTGTGTTCCAAGTCAAAGGGCTGCAGTGGTCCTTGGTGGCTGGACTTGCGGTATACAGCTGAAATCCAAGTTATTTAGCATTTAACCTCAAAAGCTTTCAATAAATATATACAAAGAAACTTGCCTCTGGTAGGACCCAAGGAGGCAGCAAGCATCAGTTGCCTATTAGGGGTGTCCGATAGGTGTTCTCTCATCAGGCATAATGCCTGTCCTATAAGCAGTGGACACCACACAGGACAAGGCATCTTCATCTGCGCATGGACATGACCCCTGCTTCTCTGCTCACTTACCATCTGTGTTGTAAGGCATGGTTATCATGCCTGGGTTGCAGTGGTTTTTCCTTCTGCATCGTGTTAGAGCCAACCTGTCACACAGCAAAGCTGCTCCGAGTCTTGATGTCAATTTTAATGCCTTATGTACATGGTGCTAAATCAGGAGACAATCTCAAACTTGAGAAATATTTAAATGTCTCAAACTTTAAGCACACGAGCAAGTCCCAGGATACCTGAAGTTAATTCTACGCATGAGTGTTTTCTACAGGAAGGATGGATTTAAGCATGTGGTTAAGTGTTTTCCTGAATCAGGGCCCTCAATGGTAAAGAGTGCAGAAACATTATTGGAGATGCAGTTTATACCTAACACTTGGCAAATTAGGCAGCACTCATGTGGTTAAAACACACTTTTTCATTAAAAATTATAATCGGGGAAAAACAAATTAGAACTGAAATGAAATAGGCTTTTTATTTTTCCCCGTTTACCAAGAGATTATATATTTCCCAAACACAATTTCTCTAATCCGTATCTAATGCATTAGAGGCATTCTGCTATTTTGCTCTAGACAAACAAATTTCCCACCCAGTGTGGGATCACAGCCCTGTTCCAGAGAGAAAAACAAGTCATAATAATACAGAGGCCACTAAAGGAAAATGCTAAAATAATTAAAATATGAAAGAAGCTGCTGTCTTCCTGGGATTTCAATTTCGGAGATGCCTGAGGGGAGGGGGTTGGATATCTCACACTGATACACTGTTTGATAAAGTGTGATAAAGACTTAGAAAAATTGGCAGATTAAACTGAAATAAAAGCTGCGGATGTTTGCATTCAGAAAGCTATTAAAAGCAGTGTGATTGAGCAGCAAGAAGCTTCTCTTTTATGCAAGAATGCACCGGAGTGGGATGTTTGCTGCACTGATGTCAAGGAGATCAAAAGAGTTGTTTTTGTTAGTGGCACTAACTGTTCTTTTTGGTTGCTGACTTGGCTGTGCAGTTTCAAGCCTTCAGGATCGCTCTGCACAGTGATGCTGCCGTACGATGGGAGCAGAGCTGTGGAAAAGCTGTATGGGTGCTTCCTAATGTGACGCCTCTTTTTGGAAGAGCCTCAAAACCCATTTGTAGTAGGTTTAGGTTGAAGATGTCAACTCACATAGAACCAAGATGGCTCACCCGAGCATCTACCTTCTCATTGACTCCTTGCCTCAAGACCTGCTGGAGGTTCTGCCTCTGTTCTATTGCCTCCAAATTCATGGCCCTTTTTTAAGGTGGTTCAAACTCATGCTGTCAGGGTGCTGCTAAGTGTGGAAGAATTAATAGCTCGTTCTTCACCTCCCTTATTAGTTAACTAGCCATTTGTCTTTTGGATGGACAAGGGTTGCATACCCAGATGAATGTCCTCATTTCGGTATGAAACCACAGGTTGATTTACAGATTGGAGGGTTAAAACAGAAGGTGAATGATCTGGAAACTAAATAGAAGTTGTGATCATTTAGAGAGGGAAAACAAATTCAAGTGACTGCTGGATTGATCTTGCAGCTCAAATAACTGATGAAAAACTCACAACCAAACAGCCCATGGACCAGCCAGAGATTGAAGCATGTTTGCAGTGTGTGCGTTTTTCAAACAGCTATGAAGAGCAAGCCATGTTTGCAGAAATAGAAGAGTGATGACAGGGGACATTCTCTGGCAAACTCCGGAAAGGTTGAAATATAGCATTAAAACGTGGCAAGTAGCTGAAGCAAAAGTTGTGCTGACAATGGCGGCCCCACGGAGACTCAATGCTGCGAGAGCATCTGGGAGGTCGGGGTTAGGTCCTGGCTACTCGGGCACACTTAGTTGCTCCTTTCATAAACACTGCAGTCATAAAAATATGATCTGTAGCTTATCTGGAACAAAGAATCAAAGCCAGCACTGATTCAGCAGCAGCCCGAGTCTTGCACACAAGCAGATCTGAAGTTCACAGCGAGTCCTGCCACTTTTCTAATTCTCTCTCCCTACTCCAGACTTTTTTTTTTTTTCCAATTGCCTCTGTCTGGCAGCTTTATATTGGTGACCTGAGGGTGCAAATTAGATGTTTGAAAATACAGCAGTTAAATCAACAACTCTGGAGTGTAATAGAGGTCAGGACAGTTTGCTTCCAACTCAGTGGCTCAGCTTCTGCTTTGGTTCATGCTATCTGCATTTTGCAAAATCCCTTGATTTCTGGAGAGGGTGAAAATAGGGCCCAATCTTCCTTCCATCCAAACCTTCAGGACTTTTCTCCTGATTTATTTTTAGACTCCTAAAAAGAGGCAGAGGTTGCCTTGGTTTCCTGTCAGTAATTTTCCGGGACAGGCTCCCAATCTGGCCTGTGTCCTTTGCCCGGAAGCTCTTCTCCTAAATCTCTGTCACTGCGATGGGCAGAGGAGCCCATTTCCCCAGAATTTTCAGCCTGTCCTGCTGCCAGTCAGTCAGTGTCTGGTCCGATTACATTTCATCTGTCTTTAATGGGCTCGTTAACATTTGGACACGCTCACATGTTCTGCTGACAAAACACCCCCACAGCGCTAAATAAACACCGTGAATCAGGAGAACCATAACCAGGAGCTGTACAATGGGGCTTCGGGGGAAATATTTCACGATAATATCTGAGCCTTGTAATTGAAGGCTGACTAGCATGGGGGAAGGAGCGATTCAGCTCCACTATCATACACTCGAGACTTGATTCATTTGTCTTGATTAGCAAAAGTTTAACTATCACATGCCTTTAATTAGTAGCTTTCTCAGAAGACTCATTGGTGTGAGCAGGCGGGGCCAGGCAGAAAGGAAGGCTGGGCTGGGGGAGGCAGCTCTGGGCGGTCTCTTTGAAGGAAATTGGGGCTGGCAGAAGCTCAGGCTAGCAGAGGTGGGAATGGGATGGGTCTTCGGAGTGAATATTGCTTTGCTTTGCAGCATCAGGTGCCACCAACACCTCACCCAGAAGCCAGAGCTCTTTGGAGGGGTGCTTTGGGCCTGCAAGGCCGGGCCTGCTGCTGGCCGGAGGGCAGGGAGGTGCTGGAGGGGGAATGTAGGGAAGGACACTGGAGACTTTGGGTTGCTTTCATGGCCTCTATCAGGTTACGGAGCACCCCAGCACTCATCAGGACCTTTGTTCTGTCTCTTGTCAGCCAGGCACAAATCTAAACCTATATGAGCTGTTCTGTCTGAAAGCCTTGGCCCTCATGTAAACAAGGCCATTAAACAGAGAAAAAGACAAATGATGTTAGCAAGTGTATGCTTCATTCTGTCTCAAACAGCTTCAGCCTTTGATGGCTTAGTGATCCCCTATGCACCTTGGAGAGGTCTGGGCTGTCAGAAATAAACAAGTCCTCGCTTTGCCTCTCCTGCCTTTGTCTGGTCCCCTTTTCTCCCTCCTTCTTTCCCATATTCCACCTTTCCACTTCCACCTTCCCTAATATCTCATCTTTTTTATTCAGTCCAGTTTCTTTCTCATCTTCTCTACATATGCGTTTGTACGTGTCTCTAATAACATTTCCTTCTCTTTTCCTAGTTCACTAGTCCTGTTTTCATCAATCTAGAGGGGAAATAAGTATTTTTTTCCTCCTTTTCCTCACCCTCCATCAATCCAAAATAATAAACATCTCAGATTTCCTCTCTGATTACTTTTCCCGGGAATTTTTCCTTCTATACCACCTTTTATTTTCTCTTTCTGTTTTGTTTTTCTTCTTCTTTTTTTTTTTTTTAACTTTCCTTTCAAACGAATTATCTTTTTCCTCCTTTGGTCCCTGGCTTCTCCTCCAGTGTTTTATTCAGGCTGTGGATGATTGTCTCCATACACTCCTTTTATGCTATGAAATGAATTGCTAATGCAACCCCTGCCGGGAGAAGCATAGTCTGATCTTGTCCTAAATAGGCCCCTGTTTGCAGGGGATGATGTATAAATGTATAGACTGCATCATTATATATTCACTTAGTGGAACACAGGCCTTGAAAGAGGCCTCTGCTTATTCCATAAATGAATTCCTGGGGAGAGGAGATGCATCCAGCCTGAAGGTGCCTTGAAGTCCATTCCTGCTGCCCCCAGTGTGGCCGCTCAGCGAAGCCTCGAATCAGCCGAACACGCATTCACCGCAGCGGGGTCTGGGAAGCAAGGGGAGCAGTGTCCTGGTGCTCTGCAGGGGCTGCAGCACAATGGACGTGCCACACAGGCGGCCGCCTCACCAAGGTGCTTTGCTCCAAGCACTGCCATCCCCTTTGCAGCCCTCTGGGCTGAGGAAAGCATGCCGACATGGTGAGGGGCAGGGGGTTTAGGGTCTGATACCTGCTGGAGCCTTGCCTGATGGCTGAGCTGCCCACAGAGCTGTGGAGTTGATCTCTCTTCTTGCAGCAAAATGCACTAGCTCAGCTGAATAGGATGCAGTCCAAAAACTTATGTTAAATACAATGGTAGGATTCCCCTGGAGCTGCTTAAGGCTTTCTATAAGCTCTGAGACAAAGAGGCTGAATGGGATATAGGAAACCCTCTTTCAGTCCCCATCTCTACCACAGTCATCCCGGCTGGTCCTGGCACAGGCCCAGAGTTGCCCCATGGGCTGTATCCTACCCCAAGGCCAGGATACAGGGACATGCAGCAGGGTCTGCGGGATGCTCCTTGGAGGGGCCCTGGACACTTTCCAGCCTGCTCCTGCTTAGTGTTGGCTTGGATTGCATCGTCTGGCACAATAGAAAAAAAAGAATAAAACTAAGTTTTCCCTTGCTTTATATTATTGTTTCCTTCTGGGCTAGGCTTTAGGCTTTTCTCAGAAAAACCCTAAACTGTCCTTTTAAATCAAGTCACCATAAGGCAATGTGTAACACAGCCTCCGAGTACAGATTGTGGTTCTGCTGCCATCATGTCTCATTCATCAGCTTGGCTCCGTTTCACCTGAGTTCACTCTTCTCTGAGCTGAACCCTAATCCTGTGAATAATCTGTCTTCCTCCTCCTCTTCCTCCCTAATATATGCTGAGCACAAAATTACTGGAAGCTCCTGTAATGTGCTGCACTTGTGTTTGCAGTAAAACGGCTTGCTAATGGGCAGGGCTCATGCTATTTCCATTTGTGCTAGTCGGACTCCTGGGGCATACAACCTTTTTTTTGTTGTTGTTGTTAAAAAAAGGCTGCATATTTTAAAGTATAAACAGAGCCTGGTGTTTTATTAAATAAATGTGACAATTGCAATAATGTTTTGCAGATTACAGGAGAAGGAACTTAAGGGAGACATTTCCAGAACCTCAGCACTGTGTATTTTGCTGATGCTTAAATAAACTCCTCTTTGTTACTGCTGTTCTTTCTGTGGTGCTGTTAGTTTGATGCTACTTGAAAACCTCAAGTGCCTAGAGAATCCTTCTGCTAGACAGGGATGTTCTTTTCTACCTTCCAGCCTGCCCAGAAACCTCTCAATTCCCGCAGTGTCTCTGCACTCACGCAGAGGGATCCAGCTTTTGCAACTCGTAGCTTTGCCCATATGTCAGCGGCTCCCTGGGCTCCCATGAACAACCCGACTGAGCAGGGGCAGAACGCAGACCTTCTGCCTGGCTCTGTGCAGTGCTGCTGCCCTCACCCAAAGCCCACTTTGATTCAGCCGGTGTGGTGACAGAGTGTTCAGTCTTGGCCTATGAATAAAGAACCTGATCAATTCAAGTCCCTTGGCTCTCCTCATTATTAAAAGAGCAGGAAGGACTTCTCCAGCTGGCAGAACACCTTTTGGCTAAGTTTTAATGTAAAAGCAAATGATGGCTATCTCACCTTCTTAAAGCCAGGCACAGGGCAGAAAGACAACTTGACTGGAGTTATAAACCCAGCACTTCTGCAGAAAAAGCCATTCCCATCCCTGTCCATCCCTGGAGCTCACCTCCCAAAGTGCAATACTAAATATCATCCTCATCTGCCTGCAGGTTGTCCCTGTTACATGTCCCAGCTCCCCAGCTCCGTTCATTGCTGCAGCCCAGCCAGCCATGAGGAGGTGAAGGCAATTTCTCCTGGCCTGTGGGAGAGGATTAACTCCTTTTCAGAGAATGTTGGGGGGAATTCATGGCCTCCAGTCCATGAGCTGGGTGGCTTTTCCTGCCTGAGTCTTAAAGCTCAGTTTTCCCTCAGTGACTCTGACTTTAAATTGTGTTCAGTGAGTAATCCTCTCTGAGCTCCTTTCTTGAAGTATCCATTCCCCATCCCCAAGTGGTGTAAAAGAAAGAAGAAAGCACCCTTGCTTTAATCTCTGGCTCATTTTTACTGCTTAAAAGGCATTTCCGCTTTCTGTCCGGTCTCACAAAAAGCATCATTAAGCCATTCAGCAAAATGCAAAACTGTGTGGAAGATAAAGCCTCCTGCATGGAGGTCAGGGGGCTCCTGCTTTCCACAGAGACTAAGGCAGGAGCTGGCACATAGTGGGGCTGCTGGCACAGCTGGTGGCAGGGGACAGCCAGGAACCCTGTGCAGATATGACAGCTCCAAACCTCATCTGCACAGCCCTTCAGTCCATGTGATGTGTGCGTGCTGATACTGGCCAAGTGCTAAACTCTCATGGAAACTTGGTGAGTGTACAGGATACAGTAGGATCAGGGCAGACCCTGAACTCTCCAGAGCTGCCCTCTGAAATATTACACCTGAGGAAGCAAGGGCCAAGCCTAAGCAGCAAGTCTCTGCGTGCAGCTCTTCTGCATTAGGCATGCTGTTGCTGTTCCTGAGCCACGTTTTCCTTTTCTTCCATGCTTAAATATTAAGTCTAACCAGGAATAAGAATTGATTAATTGGATTGTGGTATCTTAGCTCAAAGCAAATCATTTGTATAGACACCAATAGTTCCAAAGATGGTGGTAGTGAAGGTAAGTTGCAGGGTAAGGCATGTAGAGAAATTACCGAGGTATGGGCAGATCACCATGCCTTGCTCCAGCACGAAATGATCTAGAGGGGGTGGAAACAATCCTTCCTACAGATCGCTAACCTGCTGCAGGCAATGCCTTCTGCAGGCTGTTAAGGCCATGACTACGGTACTGCATTGCCTAGCGTCCTCCATGCTGCCTCAGTTCATGGAGAAATCCAGCCAGCTCTTTGCCTCCTTGGCACAGCTGTGACTTATTACAGCCATGTGGCTCTACAGCCTTAAACCTGAGCTCTGGAGCACAGGCTGCAGGTGGTGGGAATTTGTGGAGGTCAAGAGGATGATGAAGTGTAGGTGCTTAGTGCAGTACTGGACCTGTCTGTCACAGGGTTGAACATGCTCATTGCTCTTCCCAAATCAAACATCTTAGTACCATGTTGCATGGTTTTATGGTGCTTAAGGATTTGGTGCTGATTACAAAGAGGTCTTTATTTGGTTGGCCTCTCCATGGTGATAAATGAGAATGATAACAGAGAAGGGAAGGGATAATATCTCGCAGTTAGGGGTTCCCTTCCCTTTGCTGGTGTGCTAAGCTCCACGCTCATCTCTGCCTCTACTGTCTCATAACCTTTTATTTGCTATGTACTTCAGGAGAGAGTGCAGGTGGGAGGTTTGCCTGAAGAGGTGGGGGGATCAGCAAGTAAGACAGGATGTCTATTTGCCTGCAAAGAAAGCTCTGACAATTCAGGAGTGTCGTGGTTGTTCCTTTGCTGTGTGTCACAACCAACTCATAGCTGAACCAGTGAGGAATTTGAAGCAGAGCTGCTGGCTCTGGCTGCAGGGCTGGGGGGGGCCTTGCTTGGTATGGGGTGTCCACGCCACGCAGAGCTCTCCTGAGGAGGGCAGTGATGCACTTTCCCTGGAGCCAGCTCACGCCTGCACGCACACAGACAGACTCCGGCTCACCGGTGTGCACTCATCTCCTGGAGGGATGTGGGAACAGCATGTAAAAGCCCACTGACTTCAAAGTCTGAAAGGAGGTGAGAAACAAGCCATGAAAGATAACATTTTTTGTCTCACAACCTTCCTTCCACCATGTTTTCCCCTGCAGTTGGTGCCTGAGTCCCTTTCAACCTTCACAACATGTTGGCATGGGTTACATGATTCTATTACTTATGCCCCGTAATTCCCACTTTGGAACCTGCTTACACTGTCTTGCAGTTTACCCCAGCTTACTCATCATTTCCAAATTAACTGAATGTGATTGAGCCAGATCAGACTGCAGCTCTTGTGCACCAGGGCAAAGAAAAATTGCTTGCTGCGCTCCCTGCTCTGTAAACCCGTGCTTTAATAGAGCGCTGCTCTGTGCATCTGAACAGAGCAGAGGCCATGTCTCTGCTGATGCTTATATCAGAGTTTAATAGGGTAAAAAAGTTCACAAAGCTGGAAGACTGTGTGCGGTTCAGATGCAATTATTGTGTTGAGTCTTCTTTGCCTTGCCCTGTGTCTAGAAAACACCCGGCTGAAAGCAGCACTGGCCGACAAGGGGGACACATGGCTCTGCTGCTAGAGCAAAACAAAACTAATGACATTCCTGTGGGTTCACATGGGTGTAAACAGGATCAAGCATGAGACCAGTGAACGTGTGTGCTTTTGCTTTGTTCTGAATGCAAATGAGTGAGGAAGAGTTGTTCATAGATGAGGCTCAAAACTGTTGAGCTAAAAAACAAACAAACAGAGCTGACCTGTATGTTTCTTTTGCCCCTGGATGCCAAGAAATCTTGTTTGAAGATCTGCAGAATTCAGCCTCTTTTTTTTTTTTTTTCCCCCTCATCTCTTTTTTCCATGGAGTTGGAATATGCTGCACGTTACTTCTTTTTTGCAGTCTTCCAGTTTTTGTTTCTCTTCTGATTTCTTATTTTCTATTTCACACTTCTGAATTGTTCCCTTTTAGTATCTTCCAGCAATTGTCAGCAAAATAACATAAAGAAGCCCCCAAATATTCTACGAAGTAACTTTGCTCTGTGCCACAGCCACAGATGCCTGCCCTGACGGAAACTCAAGCTTGTTTGCTTTATTTAAACCTACTCCCCTGCACACATGATATAGCTTCACAGATGCCTGGAGTCTATTTACCTCCTGGCTTGTTTATCCTGAAATGGCCAATGGAAACTGCTCACATTTTTGTCTTGATAAGAATCCAATCATGGAAATTGATTGAACTTCTTCTTTGAGCTTTTCTCTTGCATTTACACTTTTCAACCAGCTTGAATTGTTTAATCTGCAGTTAATTTAGAGACATACAGCCATGGCTGTGATATATCAGGAGATCAAGATAAATGGCTGGAGTGTTTTTATGAGCAAAAATCTCTCTAGATTCCAGTACATAAATCATTTGTTGTGAAATCGCTCATTGTCTTTAGGCAATGTCATGGTGAAAAATTCAATCTATTCATGAGCAGAAAGTCAAGGGATTAGGAACGGCTTGAAGGGAAAGAATCCACATTAAAAAATAAAAAACAAGAAGAAAGATTTATCTCTTAATACTCCCCTAACATAGCTTCCCTGCCCTTGTTTTGCAGTGTGGACTCTTGAATTCAATTTCATAGTCTTTGTCCACAAAATCTAGTGAAAAGGAAGCAATGAAGATGTCCCCAGGGAAAGAGAGGATGCCTTTGTTTGTATTAATTTTAGGAACATTTCCTGAGGAAAATTAGAAAGAGACCTAGTGATGGTTTCTGACTGAGGGCCAGATCAGAATCCCTCTGCTTGCAGCGAGACATTATTTATTAGAGTCTGGTCTATTTCAGCAGAGATCAGGCAATGACTGGGTAGAACGCAGGCCCTGGGAAAGACTCCAAAACATTAGCGTGCAAGAGCTTCCCCAGATCTTTACGTTTTCCTCCATTACACAAATTATCTTCTTTCACTTGAGGTACAACCTCCCATGCTCACACTTTGACCATTTTGTGGAGGTGATGGACCATTGTCAGAATGCAGAGGGGCTGTTTGCTAGAGGACAACTGGAAAACCGCAGGAGTTGTGAACAGTGCAGTAGAAGTGTGTGCATGAATGAAGGAAAATAGGCCATAAAAACCCCCATAAACTCAGAATTTCCACATCTGAATGATTTATGAATTATTTACAGAAGTTCTCACCCAAATCCAAATTTCCAACTGAGTGTTCTTAATTGGGAGTTACAATCACAGAAAAGATGTATATGAAGGTTGTGGATGCCCAGATCTGGAACTGGCCTGGTTCACTGGATTTGCAGCTTATTAGGGAAACCATGGGCACGAAGACTTAAGACGAAAATTTTTCCCTGTTCCAGAAAATGCTGTGTGAGACAGAGGCATGATGATTTACCTCTTACAGTGTTTCCAGCAAACTCTTTTCCAAGAGCTAGCAACAGCCTCTAGAGTGAGAAGGTGAGGGGAGTGCCGTGTAGCATCAAGGCCATCTTTATGAAGATTTTTGTGTAATTTTAGGTGGCCTAAATTCCGTCTAAGCCTTATGCCTTTCTTATTGGCTGGTTCTTGCACTTCATATATCCACAGTCAATAGGGAAACATTAGCCTTAGGGACTTAGAGATTTAGGTAGTATTTAGGCCATCTGAACACATCCCTTTGAGCCTTTGTGCTAATTCTAAAGGCTCCATTCTCTCTGCGTGTCCTTTACTCAGATGGATTAATGGAGGTATTCCCTATCTTCCCTTGCCTTTCCTCCCTCCCTTCCCACTCCCCCATCCTTGGCTTTGTATCACAATATGAAACTGTCTGCAGACATGGCAAAAGAGTGTTATTTATCAACCCAAATCCATGGTCTCGTGAAAAGGAAGGTTTATTCATTCTGAGTAATCTAGCCTCCGGAGTCCTAGAAACATTAAAGTTCTGATAGTTCTTGGTTGGAACAGCTGAGCTAGCCAGGAGAGATGAAGCTTTGACACAAATTTCTAGCCAAGCTAAGCAGCAATGTTCCTCTACACAGGATGAAAATACCAACTTAAAGGAGCATATATGAAACTGTGACTCGTTTAGCAGCCCTGATGAAAAAAAATCTCACTAGCGGTTGCTGGGAAGCTTTCTCCTAGGCATGAAAAAGGCATCCAAGATCCCTACTAAAAGGCGCCTACTCTGTTTATCTTTGCCATGCATAACCATCACCCAAGTGATTTCCTTTACCATGAAGTGGCTCCTTCCAGCACTGCACAAGCAGAAGTAGCAAAAGTCTCTGTACCGCCTGGCTACTGCAGGCAATGTCAAATGCAACAGGGAGCCTGAAGCCAGCTAATTTCAGTCTAACCTAAGGCAACAGTCAATGTGACTGCTCTGTGCTCCAGCTGCTTCCCAACTTTAATCCATTTAATTTGGCAAAGTGATGCTAATGAGATTTCATTGTCAGGAAGGCCTAGATACAGGATTGCGGGTCTGGATGGTGGATGCTGAGGCAGGTGCTTAAGCTCCTTGGGAAATGCAAGTGTAACAAAGTTATTCAAAATATTCCACAGTTGCCAGCTTCCAGCAGAAGCTCTTGCAAATGTGTTTATTATGCAGGTACATGGATATTAAACCAGGATTTTATGGCTACTTCAGCAGATATGATGTGCAACAAGCTTCCACCGCTAATAAGTAATAAATGCCTCTTGGCACTGTTTCGCTTTGCCACCCCCAAACCAGGTCTGTCCTTGGTTTGAAGACCCAGGAAACTAAACAGTTGACAAAAACTGATTCATGGTTTAAATAAATTAACTGCCTTTTTCGTCTGACCATTCTCTGAACCCATTTGTAGGGAAACTGTTGATCACGGCCTGAACTTATGATTGAGCACCTGCAGGAAAGGTGTGGCTGCCCAGGGAGCTCAGGCAGAGTGCAGGCATCTGGGCTCCCCTGGGACAGGAAGGGTGGACCTGGGGTGGGAGGTTGCTCTGGGCTCATTTAACAGCCAGCAGCAAAGGAGAACGTTTCTCTGTCTGAGACCTGTGATCAGAGAGGGGTTGCTTGGATGGGAGATCGTGGTCATTGGTCATGTGAGTTTGAACTTCTTGTGTATGTCCATTGTGTATGTTCATTGTTGAGCCCTTCTAGTATATGGCTGTCCAACCTTTTGGTTTGCCTAGGCTGCATTAAGTGGAGTTATCTTGGGCTGCATATAAAATATGCTTAATGTATATAACTAACAAAAAATTTTTAGGTTTGTTGTTATTATATTCTTAATGTTTTAAGAAAGAGTGACAAACCCATAAAACGAGTGGGATATTTCACCTTGCTTTTGTGAAACTAATGCACCAAACTAGTTTGATGGACATGGGTTCAATTCTTAGTGAGTTCTCAAGACGTTTGTTTGCCAGAGCTTTTTGATGGAGTTTTACTTTTCCTGTACTTCATCCTTGGAAATAGTTTTTCACAAATGTATGTACTGCCAAAAAGTGATGGTGTGAGTGTGAAGCGAGGCGTAGCATTCTCTGGTAAGAGAGGTCTTGTAAAAGTCTAGTGAAGAGACGTGATCACATCTTTCTTTGAGTTGAATATCTGATTGCAGCTCTATCCATTCCATGTGAAAATTTGCAGGTAATGTGTTTCTGTTGACTGAAAATGGAGTTGCAAATATACTAAAAAACTGATGACTTTTTTTGGCAAGTTTGAAACCTATTCTTAAATTTCTTTATCAAAACAGAAAGCAAGGGTACGTCTTTTTCACTGTTCACAGGACTGTGTTTAGTCAATGTATAAAAAAGCACAAAATTATTCGCTATAATTTGAGTTAGCATTGCAATGTGCCCTCAGATAGCACTGGTTACTGAGCGATGGGTGTGGGGATGGGGCAGAGCTGCCATCACGGTGGTTGGCAGCAGGGGCTGGGCTGCATTAGGAGCTGTGTTGAGGAGCTGGTTGGCCATGCCTGATCTAGTGCTTTGCCTGGGACTGTGAAGAACTTGTCTGAGGTGATTTTGCTTCTGTGTCTACAAAACCCCAGACTAGAACTAAGAAATCCGTGGCTACTGAGATTGAGTTGTAAAAGCTGCTCCTCGTAGCATTCAGACAACATCTAAGAGTAATTAAATGATCTTGAGAATCAGAACGTGTCAAACTAGCCAAGAATCAAACTGTGGAGATGGGGAAACGTGAAACTAGAAGAAAGTTGGAGAAATCATTCCTTTTTTTTTCTATTTAATGAAGGCAGCTTCAGGCATACTATGAATGTGAATGTTGGATGTTTGTTTATTCAATGCTTAAAAGCCTTCGTGACCTCCTTATGTATTAGCTTGATTACTTCAGTGTCTTCAAAATTATAACATCTTTCCCACATCTGGAATTAATTTGGTTTGTTGTTATTCTTCCCCAGCATGTAAAATTGAACAAGATCTTCTGTCTAACAACTTCTTATGTATTGAATGTCTGTTATCATCTTCCCAATTTCGTCTTCTCATTCTTACGCTGAACAAGCCTGATTCTTTCAGTCTTTCTTAAATCGCATTTTCAAAACATCTAATCGTTTTTGTTGTTCTCTTCTGGACTCATTCCAGTTTATCTACATCTTTCTTGTGGGATGGTGCCCAAAAGTGTGCACGACATTCCAGCTGAGATCTGACCAGCAGCAAATAGAGCGGAATAATTACCTCCTGTGCCTTTCATATGACACTCTTGTTAATACTATTCCGAAATGAGATTTGGGTATTTTTTCTTCAAGGATGTCACATTGTTGACTTGCAGTGTGTTTGTGATATACACAAAATCCCAGACCTCACCCAGAAGAGCTGCCACGTAGCCAGTTCTTCCCTGTGATGTGGGAGCCCACCTGCAGCCCATGGACAGACATCCACCGTTCCTCCCAACTCAACAAAAGGCAGCTTTGCAGCCAGGGTTCCATTGCATAGACCATGAAGTGTGAACTACTGCTTCTACATGTCTCCATTGACAATGTGCATCCTACAACTGCTGTCCCTTCCTATTAGCTTAAGCAGTGCAGACAGCTCAATTCTCCTTGGAGAATCCTCTGGTCCCTCTATCTCCTCATCAGCCTCTGTCTTTGCTGTGTTCCTTCTAAGGAAGATGGTATAACAGGGAGAAAAGGTACATGAATTTCATGGCTAACAGCAAATTTTCTTGCCAAATTATTTGATCCTGGGAGTGACACACAGTATCTTTCCCAAGGCCACATTCAGAAACAATTTTAACAAGGAAGCAGCAAGATCTGAATATAGTGACATTAGACCTTGTCTGACAAAAACATCAATATCTGTGCATAATTAATGCAAGGATCCACACTAACGTGGACTGAATAGGGACAGAGTACTTTCAAAAATCAATTTGCTACCTGAATTACAAACACTAGCAATTAAACCTGACAGGGCAAAACTCAAAGTGTGGGGAGGGGAGGGTGGACACAAATGAAAGGAAAGGAAAATAGTAAAAGACCACTAGGTGTACTAGAACATGATGCTGGGCGATCTTCCAGTGGCACTGGTCCAGTGGCAGGAGCCACTTCATTCACACAGGAAAGCTCCAAGCACTGGGGTGTGTTTCTCAGCTTTTTCCCTCTGCTTTTCCTCCAGTTTGGCAGAAGCACCGTGAACTGTGGTCAGACCCAAGGTATGTGCCTGGCTGTTCATGGAGGTACTCAGCTCATGGTTTATGCCTCCACCCCACTTCTCTCACTGGACAATAATATCCTGTAGCCCAAACCATTTTATTTGGGGCATCTTATCTGTCTTCCCACACCAGATCTGGCACAGGAGAGGACTGAAGGAACCCTCACAGCAAGCTGTGCTCTTTCTTCTGTGTACACCCTAGGGATGATCCAACCCGTGGCTAGAGGGCACTGTGCTATTGAAAGTCAACCCATTATCATCTTTTTTCCATCAAACACTGCTTTAAGACAAAATCCCGACCCTGGAGATTTGACTGAAGCTGAGCAATTACGTCCTATTCTCCTTTTCTCATAACTTTGTATTAAGCCACACTGAGAGATGTGGCATCTCACTGTTCAGTGACTGCAGCTGGTCCAGCTGGAAGAGCAAGACTCCCACCTGGAAAAACAGGGAACTGCTGCTGCCAGCCCCCTCCACACACCAAGACACCTTCCTTTCGCTGTTTGCTCTGAGCAGGAAGGGCTTTGGCAGGTTCATCCCAAATTTGCAGCTGGAAGTCAAATAACAGCAGCATTTGTGTTTTCCTAACCCCTTTCTTATGAGATCCTTTTCTGTAAAAGCTGATGTCCCAGCTGCTCAGTTTAACCCTCTCAGTGGCAGAGGCAATGAGCAGAGCAGGCTTGCTGGGCCCCTCTGCACTCTGGAGAGGTCAGCTCTCAGTTGCAAGAGCAGACAACCTGCTAAGGGAGGTAAATGAGGTGACAATGCTTTAGTGTTCGTGCAATTAGCCTGGCACTTGTAACCCAGCTTGCTGGGGTCAGAGCATTGCACTCGGTCGCGTGCCTGATGTGCAGATGAGACTGACAAAGCTGCATGCATTTACTCCTACGCATGCTCCTCCCTTAGCCCACACCAACCTCTCCTCAAGGACCACAGAGCACGCTTAGGGCACTGCAATGGTTAAGCAATGTATTTGTCTCTGCTTACTTCCCAAGTTCTCCCTGGGAGTTCAGTCACTGCCATATGTTATATTACAGAGCATGAGAAATCAGACCAAGGTGGCAATTTTAACACCCTTTATTCATACATCCTATTTTTACACTGATAGATGTAAGATATGCAAAGTGCAATTCCCAGCTGAAGCAGACTCAGCACATGGTTCCTGCTGCCTCAGCTGGGATGGAGGAGGACCAGCAAGGAGAGCTGGTGCCAGCAATGAGGAGAGGCAGTGCTGCAGGCGGAGTCCTGCAGCCACTTGGCAGTCCCTGCTGGGTGCTGTGTGTCTTCCTGGTGATCTGCAGGTGCTTGGTAGCTTGAGGTTTGCCAGTGGCTTTGGGTTGGAGGTGGCATCTGCTGGCAGTGAGGGGTGGAGGCCACCAGTGTCATGGTAATGACAGAGGCAAAGGTGCTGGTGGGTCCTCAGCCTCTGGGCAGTTTCAGGCATGGAGGCTGTGGAGAGTTAGCAGAGCACTGGGACATAGTGATGGGTTTTGTCTTCATTTTTCTGTAACCTAGACCATTTCTGTATGTATATATATATTTTAAATGCTTCAAAACCTCCTATCCTTCTCCACTCTGACAAGAAGACAGTCTACATCAGCCTCCTTTCATTTGGATATCAGGCTGAAAATGAGAGGCATGTGCCAGATGTTGCCTTGTAAAGCCCAGCATGGGGGTTTAGGACAGGCTTGGGTTGTTGGGAGAGCTTTGTTAAGACAGCACAGGCCTTGGGCCTGCCTCAGGCTGCTGAGCACTAATGAAATGGGAGGAGGAAAACCAAGGTGCATACCAGGATGGGTGGTGGAGACCTCACATCAGTGATGTGTTCATGCCTATGCGCATCTCCATATGTACAGACATCACTGTGTGCCTATGTGAATAAATAGGCACACCTACAACACAGGTATGTATGTCTGTTACATTTGTATTTGTAGGCACAAATGAACTTGTGTGCTGTGTGTTCAGAGAGGCTTCCAATCCTAAATTCAAAGCATGGAATAACAAAAACACTTCACTTAATATTTTCTTAATCTTTCCAAAGAGGTCTGCTTTTCTTTGATGCACAGATCTCTCCACAGATCTCTCTCTCAGGCTACAGTTTCCTTGTGCTGGTGTCCAGGATGATAATATGATAATGATACTTCTCTTTAAGAGCATGAAGTGTCAGGGCCTAAAATAATGTAGCCTCAAAACTCAACCATACAAACCACTAGGAAGGGGAAAAACAATAAAACATCCCTGAAAGATGGTGGTGGTTAGAAGAATTCGGTGCTCCATCCCATTAGCAGCAGGGATGGTTAATTAGGCTGGGCAAAACAGTATAAAGTATACACCAGGGAGTCATCCTGAGAGGCAGGGAGCTGGGCTGTGTGATCTAAGGGGTCATTTCTAGCTGTAACAGCCATGAACCTGATGTTTCTGAGAGGCTGTTTTCTCAGCAGTGCTCAGTTGTGGGTCACGGGAAGGAAAGCACATGATACATCTCCTGCTATCATCTGACGCCTTCCACTGGATGCCTTTTCTTTTTTCCTTCTTGCAAATGGTCTCAGCAAGACATCAGGAGATCTTTAAGGGAATGTTGCAAGAAAATATGAGACCAGCTCAGTGCCAATGGGAAGCAGTGGAAGCAAGCCAGAAGGTTGTGTCTGGGGTGCTAATTAGATATTTCCTGTTGTTGTGGTGCTGTTATTTATTAGGAGTGGGTAGGGTGGGAAGAAGGCACCCCAAATTAGATAAACTTGCTGGTATATTGTAAGTCTGGTCATTAAAACTCAGACTCTAGGGATGTGGGAACACATACTTAAAGTCCTATTTACACAGCTTAAAGGCATAAAACTGCGTGCAGGAGCTTACACCCAGGTAGCCTTTTGACATACAGACTTGAGAAAACATGACTGCTTTCAGTCTTGTGGTCAGCCCTTTCCTTCTGGGGAGGCCTGATAGCAGCCTTTCTGTATCTGAAGGGGATTATTAGAAAGAAGGGAACAGACTATTTAGCAGAGTCTGTGATAGGACAAGGGGAAATCATCTGAAAATAAGGGGTGAGATTTAGGTAGGATATAAGCAAGAAGGTTTTTATGCTAAGGGTGGTGAAACACTGCACCGTGCCTGGAGAGGTGGTGGGTGCTCATCCCTGGGGACACTCAGGGTGGGGCTGGGCAGGCTCTGAGCACCCTGATGGAGCTGTGGGTGTCCCTGTGCACTGCAGGCGGTGGGGCCAGATGGCCTTTATGGGTCCCTTCCAGCTCAAACGATTTTGTGATTTTGTGAAGTGCTGGGCCCCTTTCAACACAAGACATAACCCGCTCCACATCCTTCTCAGCAAGCACAGGCTCTGCAGCTGCTGCACATGCCACCCAGCGTTCTGCCTGGTGCGAAGCCCCTGAGCACCCCCAGCAAGGGGCTGGCTCTGCGCGTCTCATGCAGGCTGCTTGGTGGGGCTGGGAGAAGGCAGATGGCAACGCATGGCTCCACGGGGGTTGTAAATCCATGCTGAACAGGGCTTGCCACTTGGAACGACATCCTGTTCCTGAGGCTGGCAATTTATTTGCTGCATTTTACACGTTCCTGATGTCGGTGGCGTAGTTAAACTTGTGTGGGCTGCTGCTATTGTGTAGTACCCCATTGGTTTGCAGTTAAATTGGGGTTCTGATCTATAAAGAGATTATGCAGAAGCAGTCTGTATTGCTCATCAGATCTTCTCCTTCTGGGTGTTCAGAGCCATCGCAGTTTTGCTGCTAATTAATACAAGCATAGAGTGCTTTTGATTCCCTGCAGCACTATGGAGCTGCCATTGTGATGGGAGCATGAGCTGGCATCCCATCTGCCCCATTTTTCCCAAACCCTGTTTGGAGGAATAAATCTGGCTTAGCATTGCTTACCTGAGGACAGCAGAGCTGGAAGGGTGCAGTGGGGAGGCAGAATCTGATCCACTCGGTTTTTATGAATGATGAAAGTGCACAAAGCAGGAAAAAACTTTATTGCTTTTTATACCTCAAAAGCTAAAGCCACTTGTGATAGGAGGTTGTCCTATTCCCACTCCCAGCCTGAAGAAACCAATTTAGGAAACAATTACATGTGCACATGTGTAATGAGGATGAGGTGGGTACTAGAGGGCAGGCTGAGGGGCTGTAGGTGCAGCCCAGTGTAGCAGTATGAAGCACAGAAGGGCAGACTGGCACCCTGAGGGAGGTGGAGGGGAAATGGCTTTTTGTTTTATCTGAGCTTGCCTTGTCAGTTCTGACTGACAAGTGATTTCTTATTAATACTAGAGAGCTGAATGTGAGTGTCCATTTAGGTTTAAAAAAAAAAAAATGCTGCTGGAAGGAATCTTTGTCTTGTCACTCTAATAGAAATACGAAGAACTTCATTGCTTGCTCATGGGTAAGTCTAATGCCAAAATAACAACAAAAAGGCAGCTGCTAAATTGCAACCCCTAGGGAAGGATCCAGCCCTCCCTCGATGACAGCACGCAGGACTCACAGCCCAATGGCTAGCAGCCACATGCATGCAGTGTCAGTGCAGACCATTGCCTGGGCTGCAGTGCAGCTCTGTGCTGCAGAGCCCAGGTCTGAGCATCACAAAGCCCCTTTCTCTCCACCCAGAGCGCCCGTGGCTGTTCAGGGCTGTTGTACCTCCAGGATACAGAGATACTTGCTGGCGCTCCGAACAATCCCTTTGCATTGTGTCCTGTAAAGCCATTCACAGCTCCACAATGGAATGTGTAAAACATGATTCCTTGTCCTGTTCTCCTGCTAACAAAAGAGCTTCTCTGACTCCTGCACCTGTGTGGTGCTAAGTGAGCCAGCAAGCACTTACTGCAGAGCTTGGCATCCAGGAGGCTCCTTTTATTTTTCTTTTTTTTAAGTCCGGGTTGCCAGGTGCTTTCTCACACTTGGTGCCACAAGCCCTGCCAGCAGGAAAGCAGCAATGCTTGGCCTTCTCTGGCCTCTTGGAGAGCCCAAGGGGCATCCCCGTGGCCCTGTCCCTTTATATAGCCAGAGCAGAGATGCTTCTTGCTTGTTGCTAATCAGACTTTGGACAGCTATCAGATTTTTTTTTTTTTTTTTGGATTCAATTTCTTCTCTTTGTGAAAGGAAGAGGCAGACTCTGGTAGGCTTAATATCTTGGTTCATGGAGTTTTTTTCCTTCCTTTTCTCCCTCTCCTCCTTCTCATCTTCATTTTCTCTCTGAGTCAAGCTATACTTCCTCATCAAAGAAGCTCTAATGGGATCACATATTTGACCAGCTGCCAGAGAAATTTCCAGCAACCTCCGAAACCCTAAACATTCCATTTTGGAGGATTACAGGGAAAATGTTTCATCTTTCTGATAGAGAAGCACCAAAAAATTGAGAGTCGCCAGCTCATCTTCTGCTGTTCTGATGGAAGGAGCTTGGGCAGGCTATTTTTAGGTTACAAAGCTGTACTTTACTAAGATAAAAGCTGTGGCTCTTTCAAAGCAAAAGCCTTAAAGTGTGAAATCCATCAAGTCCATTATCCCAGGGAGAGCTGAGATGTTGTTGGGCTGGGGCAGTGGTGAGTTGATGGGTGAACATCAGCCCCCACTCTATAGAGGCTGGAGACTTTCTCCTTGGTACCCACTTCTGGCACTCCCACTTAGGAAAAACCCTTCTGGAAATTGTGCCCTAGTTGTTCCCCATGTAGACATTGGGCTGCCATGCAAAATCCAAGTGGTCTGGGATGCTCTGCCTGCTGCTTGGCAGGAGGGAGATGCACACATACAGCCAGGGATCTCCTGAACAAGAGATTCCTGATTAATTTTGGATAAGCACGTATGCAAAAGATGCTTCATAATCCCTTCAAGTGTAGTTCTATGATGCATGTGTCAATACACAGCAGGGATGCCAGGGCAGGTAGAGATTTGGGGAAAGATAGCATTATATTAGGGCTGTGTGAGTACATGCAGGCAATAGCTAACCTGAGAGAATGCAGATTAGTTTACATGGGAATTTTTCTTTTACTTTCTTCCAAGAAAAGCTCAGTTTTGACAAGTTTTTTAATTCACCAATACTAAAAATATAACTTTCCAAAACATCTTGAAATTGACAGAAGTGTCCCAGTTAGGTACTTCATGAACAAAAATGTATTCACCCTTTTTTCCCCAGTTAGAGAACAGCAAAACAAATATCTGCTTCGAAGGCCATCTGACCTGTTCTCCTCCCCTGTTCACAAGCAGGTTCAAATTTTCTTTCCTATCTTCACTGCAAGTCGTCTCTCTTCACTCCTGTATCAGAAATGCTCACAGCACAGACCAACCCCTTTACAACAAGCTCTACCCTTTTGTTGTCCTGTGCCTTGAATTGCCCTTATTTAAAAACAAGACCACTTCATTTGGAGGTGGTTTCATTGTATTCCTCACCACCTTTCTGTGCGGATGCAGGATGGGAACTCGGCAGGGCCCAGTGGAGATGTGCTCCGAGCCCTGACACATCACGTGTGCTGCTGGGAACCTCAGGCGTGCTGCTGACAGCACTCAGCCTTTATGTGCAAGTAACATATGTGACATTTGCATTCTCTCTCTTTCTAAGGCTTTGTGCTTATGTGAAGATGTCAAGTCACTTTATAAATATTAATTAATGCACTCTAATAGCATCTCGGTGTTGTATAGATAAGGAGGCTGAACTGGGGGGAAGCAAATGGCAAAGCGAGATGTGGCCAGTGGGGCACAAAGCTGGGGAAGAGCCCCAAGCTTGCAATTCCCAAAGTGCCACTCCAGACACAGAGCCAAGAATGAACAAATACATTGTGTGACGTGAGTGAAATGGAAACAGCTCAGGTAACTGTGCGTACCCTCAAAAAGAAAAGAAAAATTGCAGAGATCTAATTATTTAACCCTCAGTCAAAAACAGAAAATAGAAAATATATTTTCCTATGGAAATGTAATTATTGTTTATTCTGCTGAGATGATTTCATTTCTAAATGAAGGTCACTGTTCTCTGCCCAGGAGGAAAAAGTCCTTCCAGAAATGGAGTTGAAAACGAACAAATTACAGAAAGCAGATGAAGTTCTCATCTGACTTAAGCTTCAAGGATGGGATTTTCAAAGATAACTAAGGGATTTAGCAGTCTGATTTCCCAATTTGAAGCCCAATTGTCCTTGAATGAGATCTCCCCAGACAGACATGGTCCAGAGGGAAATAGATCTATTGGAAATGAAAAGAGGTGCCAACTCTACAAATAGGCCTTTAGAAAAGAAGAATCCTCTGAGTAATGAGGACTTTTCAAGAAGCTGCGTGATGTTACTCAGGCGGCATAAAACCCACAGGAAAGTTATTTTAAAACATCTGTGTTCAAGGAAGAGCTGAAAAGGGGGGCTGGGATGCTGCTCACTTTAGCTGACAACAGCCAACAATTCTAATGTGTTGAAAGATCCTGAAACATCTGTCAAAGCTATTGCAAACCTTGCTTTGGGGGAAATTCTTCCATCATCGACCTGCTAGAGAGATGTCTGGGGCCAAGTTCACAGAAAAGCAGCCCAGACATTTAGGGGGTTCTTCAGAGAAGTCTCACTGAGATTGCTAGAATAGGTTAAGCAAATATTTTCTCTTCTAGCTGCTACAGTAATATTTAAGGTGGCCACGGCTGAAATTTCTGACTCTTTGCTGGCGTTTTATGTGGAATTGTGGCAGAGTCCAGTTGTCATACATGGTGCCTCTACTAGTCCTGTAAGTCACTGAAGACAAAATACGGGAGCAGAGGAACATCAGCCTAGATCAGACCAAATGTCTAGGCTGTCATCTCCTACATAATCCTGCTGAGGGCTATCAGAACAGAGCAGTCTGCTCATGCTGCTTGCCCATGGACTCTTCCTGTTGCAGTGTTCTGCTCTGGGTCATCCTAGGCTAGGTGTATGTTCTTTGCACCCTTGGTTGTCAACAGATTAGCTTTCTACCTAGGTTTTCCTTAAAACAACACCAAGCAACTGATTCTTGTTCTCTTTCTCCTTGCCACCAAATAGATGCCCCTAGATGTCCCTTCAGGTGTGTCTTTTCCTGCCTAAGAGATGTCCTTACTGTCAGTGAGATGACTTTCAGATTTGGCTTCACCTGCCAACCATGTTATTGTCACGCTGATGCTCAGTGCTCTCTGTGCACACTCTGAGACAGCGTGCTCCTACAAGCTCCAAGCTTTCCCTTGGATCTTCCATACAAAACTGCACTTAAGTGAGATTGAGTACATTGGAGCTCTGTTCTTCCGAACTACTCTCTTAAATGTCATGGTTCTTCAAGTCCATGATGTGGGCAGCCAGTGATGTGTGTATGCCAGGAAATACTCAGGTGATTCATAGAATCATAGAATGGCTTGGGTTGGAAGGGACCTCAAAGATCATCTTGTTCCAACCCCCATGGACAGGCTTGCCAGGATTGATGCTAAGGTGTTTTCCTTGCATCTCCCCTTGAGCCATCTCTTCACCCCAGAGCATGGGGTGGCTGTCTTGTAGGCAGGGTGAGCCAACAGAGCCAGATCCATGGGGTTAATAGTGGCTGTGGCAATCAGTCCTTTTCCCTTTAGAAGAGGGACATATGGACAAGAAGTATCCAATACTTCTGGTGCTGGGTGTCTGGGGAAGATGAATGTGCTGAACATCTTGTTTCAGTGGCTGCCAAGCAGTGCTGTGCTATTAACGTGTCCCTGCTTCCCTTTCTCTGCAGCCAATGCCTGCACGTTGGTCTGTGCCTGCGCCTGAGACATGGGCTTTGCACTGTGAGCACGAAGCTTTGTAATTACTCTGGGAATCTCATTCCGAAGGGGAGGAGGAAAAGAGGGCGGGCAGGAGAGCAACTGCCAAGTTTATTAACTTGGGGTTTGGGTTTTTTTCACTATAGATGACAATCTACATGAGAGTCCCTTTCGTACATTCATTACCGGAGATTTTATAGCCTAATGAATGTGACTCATCTGCGTAATCGCATTGTTTTCCAGTGCTCCAGATGTTCTGTGGAGCACCTCTGGCTCGTGATCTCCCATTTAAACATTTCTTGTAAACACCAAAAGCTGTTTGTTTGTTTTAATGTTCTATCACATCCCATTACCCAGTGAAGGTGAAAGATTGAAATGCAATGTTGTCTTGCCAAGAGATTTTTTTCCCTCCTTCCTCCCTCTGCTTCCCCTGATGTATCTATGTCTAGTGTCTAATTAGTATGCAATGGGATGCAGAGATTCCTCTGTTAAATATCTTGTTGCTTTCTGCTTGCCTTGATCTCTATAGGCAGGCGGATGCTGCAGAGAGATCTGGGGCCTGCGTATCTCAGGTGCTGAACAATTCCAGTTGTTATTGCTTCATGTGCGAGTTCAATATGTCATTGTATCAGGGATACAGTGCCATGCGATTCAGCTCCCCATCTTACACCGTTACTCACATCAGAGAAAAATAAATATCACAGGCAAACACTCTGGACCAGTTGCAGTGAATACTTGCTGCAATGACGTCAGGGATTGTCTAGAGGCCATTTTCAATCCTGTTGGTCAGTCAAGACAGCTTAATTCTGTGAGAGCTCCTCCAGATATGGTTTAACACCTCTGGATGGTTGTAGCAGGTTGAGTTGCAGTCTAGATACAAGCAAATTTTGAGCGTGAGTTAATTGCAGGTCATAGCAGAGTGATTTAGCAGATTTTGGAAACAAAGAAGATTCCTGTTATATTGCAGGTTAGAGCAGCTTGTTTCCACTGCTGCCAAAGTTCTAATTTAGTTTTTAATTTATTCAGTTTTAATTCAATATATCCTATGGGTCTGGGCTTGTTGGAAGTCTGGTCTGTGGATGGACTTGAGATCTCTGAACTACAGGAAACCATTTTTAATTTTACAGGATTGGATGCAGGAATTCCATACTGACGAGAGAGATCTGCCTTGTAGTCATCATAACATTAAAGATCTATTGTGGTCAGCGGGTACTCGGAGACCCTGGAGTGTGGTATGGAGTATGAAAGTACAGATGGTGAAATTTAACAAAGAAAAGGAATTCTTGAGGCAAATCCCAGGGTGAAAGTGGGAGTAGGAAGGAGAGCCTTTGGCCATGAGACAACTGAGCAACCTGGGAAAGGCTACTGGGGGAAAATGAAAACACCAAAATTAGAGCCCAGAAAGCACCAGGAGAGAAATGAGAGTTATTTCAGTGGAGCACTGAGAAGAGAAGCTTTAAATATTTCAAAACGATTATCAACATATTAGGGATGGGAGATTGATTTAGTCTTATGTTCTTTTGAGAAAAATTATGAAAACTAATAACAAGGCTGAAGTACAGCAAAGCTGCACTGCTTGCTTCAGTCTTAACAGATAAAGCTTAGAGGATTGTGGGAGATTAACGGCTGATGAAATGAGTCTTTGGGGTCTGTCAGACAGGAGCTGCCCAAGCTCTTCCTGGCTTGAGCACCACAAGGCTTTCACCAGGGAGAACGTGAATTAGAAACCTTGGGGAGTGTTGTATGTACAGAGGGAAACTGGATGATCCTTGGGGAACTGCCAAGTGGGAAGGGCAGGGCATGGTAGGAATCTGATGCACCACATATATATTAGAAAAAAGGAATCTGGTAGATTAAACAGGCCGCCATACAGGAGAAGACTAAACAGATTTACTTGTGTCTGAGAAGAAAACTGTGAGACTCTTCTCTGCAGGAACTGAGATTCATCTTTCTGCCTGCTGAGGTGGCTCCCGGAGCCTGATGTATCAACGGCAGCTGTGATCTTCAGGAGTGGTTTTGTTAATAGCAAGTCAACATAAATGCTTGGGATGCAACAACTTGTTTTAGTTTTTTTATCCATCTATTAAAGCAGTGGGTGACATACAAAAATGAAGATATATCTGCATTGAGTTAAATGCTCCGTACAGTGGAGCAGAGGCAATGTTAAATACTATTTGAATTCTAACCCTTTCAAATTATTTTTTTTAGAGGTAGAAAGGAAATGATTTTAGATTCTTCTTCCAAAAGAAGCTTTCTAAAAATGTGCCTTGTGGTTACTCTGTGCACTCTCATCAATTGCAAGTGCCTTCTTCAATTAATCTTAAATCTTCAATTATTCTTAAAATATCAAAACTGAATCTGCATAAAATATTGTTAATGGTGTCACTTCAGCCTCCGAAAACTTGAAACATTCTGTTCTGATAAAGTTGAACCTTATTGGGAACATCTCCTTTCAGTTCTAGTTCTTAAAAAAAAAAAAAAAAAAAAAATCACTCAAATCGACATGTTCCTCAGGATAGTTTGATTTCAATAAAATGCCATTTTTTTTTGTCAGAAGAAAATATTCCAGCAGAACATCTTTCAATCTGCTCTAGTTATGAATTACAGCACATATATGCACTGCTATAAAAATTGTATCTGTTGTTACATTTTAATCATTTCTTCTAATTTCATCCAGATTTCCTGCGGTACTTCAGACGTTAAATGAATACAGACAGATAATCTTCCACCCATGTCCCCTATAATTTTTAATCAAGTAAACCCTCTTTCTCTAGCCACACCTTGGTTTTATGCTATGTTCATGGAGTTCAGGTGCTCTAGTGACCAGAATATCACACCAATATTTGTGTTATTTCTGGAACTGTGGTACTCACGTTAAGACAGGCCCCATTTTGATATTTAAGGAAACATTTAAAATCTAGTAGAGCCAAAATCAACACTATGGATGTGGGAAACTGAGGCATGGAGAGAGACAAAGGGTGGAAGTAGCTTCACCTGATCTCAGCCATCTAAGAGATTGAGGCCAACTAAGTCAGTCAGCGGAGAAACACCCCCAGCGAGTGAATTGTTCCATGGATCTCAGAGGGGAGTGGAGTTCTCTGTGGAGTTCTCTCTCACACTCCACTGACTGTAGCAGGAGCCTGGGCCACTGATTTATTCTGAACATTTTGTGTAGTTCATATTGGACAAAAGCAGATATCAACTTTTGTGATAGGCCTAAGGCTTCTTGGAAAATCTATGGCAGAGTCAGAAACCTAAGGAGCACCTCCTGAGTTCAAGGCTAATGCTTTAATCATAAGATGGTACTTTCTCTCATAATCCTGACTCTATCTTATTTCAATAATTCAGTGTATTTCCTTCAAAGAAGAACAGGACATCTGTAGAATGCCAAAAAGCAATTATTTAGTTGGGCAGCCGGATTGTACTAAACACTTCTGCAATCCAGACTTCTGAAGCCATGTGAACTTTTGCAAATGCTCTTGAGAGATGCCACAGGGTAGATTTCCTTTTCAGAGAAATGATCTGAGAGCAGAAAGCATTTCACACTAGAGGAAGCAACATATGCCACAGCAACCAAGGAATAATAGGGAAAAGTAGCAGGGGAAAAACAAGTTTTTCTTGCAGTGGCAAGCGTGTTACTGCCTGAACAGAGGAAAGCCAAATCACAAGACACAACACCAGCAAATCCCTTTTTATGACATGTTTTCTGACTGGAGCATCCACTTTCATTGTATCTTCTCACTGCATAAGTTTGCACGAGAACCCTGTAAGCACGTGTGTAGGAATAGATGATTACAAACGTTTCCATCATCCATCCTCTTTTGCAGAACTGTTGATTATTTCAGAATATCCAGAATGTAGGCCTGTGTGTGTGGAAAGTGCTTCTCCACCCTCTCTGCAATGCTCTCATTGCTGGGGAGGAGGGTGAAATCTGTGGGGCAGAAGTACACCATAGGCCAAAAGCAATAAAGGGAAGACGTGGAACATCTATGGGAGGATTGTATTCCAGTGTTCTGCTTGGGATGGTAAAGTTGGAATGACGAGATCCGGTCATGCCTAGGGAACATGGAGTAGTCCGTATCTCCTTACCTTGCATGTTCATTTTGTACTTTCAAGTACAATCTCAAGGATGTAATTTTTATCATAACCACTCCGCAAAGTGAGAGACTGTCCATGTTAAAAAAGAGTTTTCAGCTTCAAAAGACAAGACAAGCAATATGAAGGGACATGAAGGGGGATGAGTGATTTCCCAAGCATTGTCTGGCAGAGCAGTGGCACGGCTACTTTGAAACCCTGCTGTGCCAGGCTCGGACACTGGTGTGCCTCTTCATCAGGCTGAGCCGTCTGCACTGAGAGGAAAAAGTGATTCATAGCTGAGCCAAGGTACTGCTTAGTGCACATTGGTGAGATATGATTTTACTGCACTGTTCATCTTGATTGCCTCTTGCTATAATTTTCGTTTCTTTCTCTCAGCTGGTGCCTTGCTTACATGATATGTGAAAATATTAAATTAGTTTCCTTTACTGGAAATTATGTTCCATTAAACCATTGTCATAGCTACTAAGAGACCTCTCAGACTCCTGGTAGACTTTGTTTTAGAAACATCTGACAAATCCTATGGCACTTTTACAGAGAGTTCAAAGCAAAGGCATTGTAAGCTTGGGCAATTACAGATTAAGTGGTTTAATATTGCAGAGAACAGAACAGGGAAAAGGACAACGTGCTGGATATCTGTGGCCTTCCCCAGGTTATACTTTGCCAGGCTCTTTGTGTTTGAACCATTGTCCTTTGCCTTTCCATCCATCTGCAATATTAAAACTCTTAATATGGGCAGTAATTATTTGAGCTGATGATGCTCACTTTGAACTCCTTGCTGGAGTGCCAAAGGATTTGTTAGACATTGCAGTGATATGGAATGGTTTGAGGGACATTACTTCCACCCCCTATAGAGCACCTGCAAGATAGAACATAATTGGACTACAAACTTTGAACTTGCTGAGGTTTTTCATCTTATTTTTGCTGTGCACAAGTGGCTATTAGATACTTGTCTGGATCATGCTCTGCCCAAGATAATAGAGGACAATAATAACATTAATTCTTAGCTGCCACGGGACGATTTTTACACATTAGTCCCAAAGACTTTGTCGAGGATTGAGGGGCACTATTATTTTTTAGGGGTTGATCTAAAGTTTTGTAGAAATGGTAATTTTGTTGGAAAATATGGGCTTTCACTTCTGGGCTAAAAACAGCAATGAATTTGGTGAATAGTTCTGATCCATTCCATCTAGTAAAAAATAAAGGGAAAGAAAGAAAAATAAGTGGACAAAAATGTTCCAAAGCAGAGAAAAAGCATTCTTTGAGACATTTTCAAGACATCCAAGACATTTTCAAAATGCAACACCTCAATCATCAAAAATGCCTTGTTTTTCTACAGATTTATGAACTTGCTGAACAAAAGACAGAAAAAATGTTGTTTTTCACAAGAATTAAGTGTCCTGAAAATGGAATATAAAATTTAATCTGTTTAAATGACATGATTTCATAAAAGTATTTCTCATTCCATAGACTCCCCCCACTGTTTTTTCATCAAATACATTTAAAAGAAAAACCAAAAACATGTTTGCTTTGACTAAGACTTTTTGTACAATCATTTTTGTGTGTGCTTGCTTCTTTGCCCTCTCTAGAATAAGTTGTGAATCCATTCTGCCCCCCTCACCCTCCACCCATTTGAGTTGCTGCAATTGTAAAGGCATCATTTAACACCATTCTCTGAGAGCCAGGTGAGGTGGTGGGGATTAGATTGGTTCTGGGACCATCCTGGGGAGCTGGGATTCCTGAAGTAGTTATAATCCAACATCACCTGGGAAACAACCCACACCATGAGTGCTTTCCATGGCGCAGTGAGGGGAAAATCTCTCCACAGTTGTTACAGAAAAGTTGTGCCTTAACTCTGTGACTGTAACTGAAACACTCCTTGCTCCAAACTGTTCAGCCTTGCAAAATTAGTTGAGAAGCATCAAAAGTTGTGGGACTGATATTCCCATCCCTGTATGAGACAAAAGTCAAGAGACCCCAAAATATAGCCCATCCCTCCAGTCAGGGAGTAGTGTGTTACCTCTGAGGGACACCCTGCTCTCAGCAGTTTGTCTAGCTCACCTTGCTGCTCTGCAGAGCTCTTCTGTGAGCACTTCTTCCATTACAGTTTGCCTGAGGGTTCATCTGCTTTGCTTGACGGACTATAAACAGGGATTGAAGTGACAACTTAAAATAAGCGCAGGCACGGGGAAAAAATGCTTCATTTTAATCACCTTCCACTTAAAAAAAAAAAAAATCATCAGCATATAAACATTTTATTTGAAAAGATTGAAATTTAAAAATAAAGGAGAAAATCACAATTTTAAATTCATTATTTTAATCACAAATTCTACTTGTATCCTTTTCTGTTATCTTTTCTAACCTCAGTTCTCCCAAGTTCTTATCAAAACAGGAGACTGAGAAGGGTGTTGGTTAAAGGGTGTGAGTATCTGTACTGAGAGAAAATATTGGGTATTAAAGGACTCTAATCTGGCTTCTTTGCATAGTGAAAACTGATGACTGGAAGCTGAAGCAGACAAATTCAAATTAGATGTATTTTGTGACAGTAAGGACAATTAACCATCAGAACAATGTGCTGACAGGTGGGCTGGGTTCTTGTGCTGGGTTCTCTAAACTGATGTCTTCAGGTCAGTGCTGGATTCCTTTGGAGAAGATCTGCCTTACCTGGGTGCAATTCGTGGACATGAATATTAGAATAACATGCTGAAATCATGACTCAGGGCAGAGCTTTTTCTACTGAAATCAGTGCACGTACACCTGAATAAATGGAGAATTAAGTTTTGATGAGAGAACTTGAGAGATCAGAGGATCTGACACTTCAATGTGACACTGGGTATCACATGAAGGAAGAAAACCTTTACTTATCCCTGATACCTCTTGAAGGTATAAGGGTGATAAATGGCTTTCAGTCCAACAGGAAGTTTGTGAGTGGTGCCACAAATATTAGTGTATGAAGAAGCAAAGAAATTGGGAAAAGTTTGTGTAACTTAATCTCTTCCAAGTTGGGAGCTGTGTGAGAATGTCACTTCTGATTTATGTGAATAAAAAAAAATCCATGAAGCCATTCTTGTTGTTAACTTATGCTAAGTGTTACATTGATAGTTGTACTAAATCTTTACCAGAAACATCAATGCATAGATAAATAAAGCAGGAAAATAGTTAGGAATTGAAGTATTGTCAAGCTACAGCAGTTGCTTTAAAGTGAGTCCTGGGCTCATCTATTCTGTCTAGTGATGACTTCTGCTTGAGGGAAATACCAGATTCATCTCCTTTCACATCATGCCCTCCTCTGAGCTCTCTGCTGACAGCTGTCTGGCCATCAGTGCTTCTGCCTCAGCCTCTTGTGCTCACCTAAAACGCGGGTGTTTCTCCTCTTCTCTCTACTGAAGTCAGTGAGGGACAGGAGAAAGAAGGAAAACACCACCTCTCCTTTGGTCCCTGGATGGCCTCTGCTGTCTTCCTCTGTCTGACCGCTGCCATCTGGAGATGACTTAGGAGGAGTTCTTGAGAAGCTGTCATCTGCAAAAATGTGTTCAGGATGCAATGTTTGGATAGGATTCCTGGTGCCAGAGCATGCTGGTGGCAAAGAGGTGCAAATTACTTCACAAAGTGAAAGTCCACATCCAGGATGGTCATGTAACCATTGCACTAAGAGCCTTACTGGTGTCTGTCTGTGCTATACTGGGTGTTTGTTTTCACAAATGCGTTCCAGAAGAACTAGACTGAAGAGTTTTGTAGGACAGCTGTGGAAGCTCCCCATGTGAAGGACAATATGCTCAGACCGACACTTAACCAACTGGCTAGACTTACTCTGGTAATTCCAGGGGAAAGGATCACGCCTGGACTGCTGTGTAATCTGCTTATTTCTGTGAAATCGTACATGGATTATTCTTGCTGTGAAATTCACGTACAGCAAGCTGCTCTGGAAACTTTGATGAGCAAGAGCAGAAATTGAAATGCAACAAGGGTCCACAAAGGTTTGCCAAGAACAGAATTAAAGGTCTTGATGCCTTCATAACCTCTGCAAAAGCCATTGTGCAAACACCTACAGCGTAGGATGCAACTTCCAATTCCCCATGCCTGTGAAAGGACGGGACTGAAATAACACATTTGCAGGGTCACTCCAGTAGCCAGTGTTAGGCTATTCTTATGCAATGAAAAGACTCTTGTTAATTACTGTGACTTCTTTACAATCATAGGATGTACACATTTGAACCCCGAAGGGTCCTCTCCAGAGAATAACCTTTATTTGCTTGATTGCTTCTGTTCAGTTAATTCTGCCTAATGACTATTTTCTTCCTATTAGATCCTAATTATATACAGTATTTTCATTATAAAGTGTAATGTTTCCCAGAGAACTATGTCAATTACACAGGCAATATTACCGGAGGTCTCATTTACTTCATTAAACCGGAGAGCAGCCTCTCTTCTGATTAAAACTGCAATTGGAGGCATGGCCAATGTCCTACTCCTATAGTGTAGATATTAGAACTGATAAGAAAAAATATTCATATTTTTGAGCTTATGAAAGTGCATCTCTGACTGCTGATAGATGTGAAATCTGATTATTTATTCCATCTGACAGGCTTTGCAGGGAAGTCCAGAGTTTTAGGAATTTTACTATGATTTAATATTGTGTAAAGCATGAATAAATACTGTGTAAAGAGAGATCAAAAGATTTGCAAATTTAGTTTCGTTAGGACAACTGTGTGAGTGCATAGCAATACTATGGCAAGTACTGAGAGGAATGCAGAAAATTTAAGAACATCTATTCTCTCTCATAGAAAATCAGCCTATCTTTGCTTCAAACAGTCATAGAAAGAGGCTTGATATGAAAAGTACATTTTGATGTAATATATATCTCGCATACGGAAGTCACTGCCACAGGATCTCAACTCAGCCAAGACAATCTGAGCTCATGAGGGAATGAAGGCTTTCCATTTCCAAGCGCAACAGCTATCTCATTCAAATCAGTAAAAGTAACCAGCAGCTTACAGTAAGTTGAGGGCTTTTGTGCTTTGTTGTGTGACGTTGGGTTGTTCAGTCTCCTCGGAGCCCCAACATTAATCTCCATCTATAAAATGGGGGTACCTTTTCCCTCACTATCTCTTCTTGGTGTCAAGGTCTAGTACGTTAATGACTTAAAATTCACAGACCCTGTTCAGATCATCACATGATGAAGGAGCTATCTACGGCAAATGAAAAATATCATTCTCATGCAAAGGCTGCAGGTAATAACATTACATCGTAATTCAGTAGACTGTGCAACTCCAGCGTAACTCAGTGTATAATCATATAAGCATCTAGCACACACTTGGCACTTCATAAATAATAAATAATAATATTAATAATACAACTGCTGGCACAGTAACTTTCAATAATAACTAGATTTTTAAAAAGTGACAGAGCCAAATGGGATACCCAGCATGCCCCGTGTTTACCAGAGCTTTGCAAGCCTTGCAGGAGCGTATCCAGAGCTCCTGTTTGAGTCACAACTGAAAGGAACCTTGGGCAGAGCTTGGACTGTGGGACACTTGGGAATGCGAACGCAAAGAAACTGATAGCTCAGGTACCCCAGACAATGTGCACAGGAGCCATACTAAGGTACCAATATGTCACAGACCTACAGAAAGCATGGAAGAGACCTCTGGAGCTTACCCAGTCTGCTCCCCTACCTAATACAATAGATTTCCCCTTCCAGGCTTCAACCTAACCATGTTCTCAAAGACTTTCCATGGTTGGGACCAACAGCATCCTCGAGCAATCTGTTCCAGTGCTTCATTTCCCTGAGTGAAAAAAGCTTTTCTTGAGACCTAACATAAATATCTCTGCTGCAATTTAAGCCCAGTTTTTCATGCCTTATATCTTTATTTTTGAGCCTTTTATTCTTTGGCAGGTAGTTACTTCCTGATTCTTCCTTTGACTTTCCTGCTAAGGAACACCAAGTCCTGCTGTCTTTCTTCTTTGATTTTTGATCATTCTTACTGCTGTCAATTCTCTCCACTTTGTCCACACTTCTCCTAAACATGGTGCCAAATCTAAATATAGTGCTCCAGCTCAAATCTCAGCAGTGCTCAATCTAGTAAAGAGGCCATTTATGTGTTCCAAAATATTGTGTTTTATGTATTCCAGAATGTTCTTTCTCCTTTTGTGTATAATTGAATATTAGTATATGTTATAGTCCCTTTTTTTGTTTCCGAAGCACTTGCATTTTTCCATAATTTTCCCTGCTTTGAAATTTAAAATCACATTTTCTTTAATGTTATTGATTAGCAAATGCAGATGTGACTTTTTCACTATTAGCTAAACAAAAAGTGTTGTGTCAACAAAGAGTTCTTTATTATACCTTCAGAAATAAAGAAGAGCTCGAATGGTCCCAAATATTTTAGTCTCTAGAACATGAAAATGTAAAGAAAAAAGAAGGAAAATTAAAGTGAATTCAGGAAAAAAGCTCAAGTTTTATTTTCTATAAGTACTTCTCATTGAAGGCTTAAGTGGGTGTTATTCTTCTTGATTGGATTATTGACAGAAGTTTAATGCAGCTAGATACTATCTTACTGACATTCAAATTCCTAAATCCACTCAATTTTTGATTATGCTGGTCCTTCTATTCACATTAGCAAGCTCATCTCTAATAAAAAATGGGGCAATAGAGCATTGTGCACTGAGATTCATCTAAAAGCAATGAATTGTGAGATTTTGTACCATGAAAAGAATGGAAGTGCTGCGTAGTCACCGTAATGTGTACAAGGGATGATCAGCAAAGGGCCTGAACCATGCATCAAAGATTTGTGCGTAACTCTGAACTGGGAGAGAGGTGGTAGGAACTGTATCTGTTTGGGTTTTTTTTGGTGATGACTAAAAGAAGACTCACTGAATCTTGAGGACCACCACTCTCTTCAAATCAATCTACTCCTTTCCAGCCCAGTGTATGAACAAAATATTTGACTTACATTTCCAGCAAGAAAAGTGATACAGGACAGCATGTCAGCAGCTGGCCATGCCCAGGGCAGAGGTGGGGACGCTCCACTGAAGGTCCGCAGGATGCATGCATCACACTAGGAGCCTTTTCAGGGACTGGCCACATGCCAGCCTGGAACAAGACACCGTGTCTCTTGCTGCAGTTCATTATAGGGGTTTATAGAGGCTTTATGGACCATTACAAACATCTAATGTGGATTTTAAATATGGAACATCATGGGGTACCCTACTGGCTTTGTGGACATCTTTGCCTTGTTTCAATGAAATGCCTGAAAAGAGAAAGCTAGGCGCCCTGCCAAAGTACTGTGAAAGCCAGAAAAAACAAGGGGATTAACAGATGTGCTCTCTCAGTATCAAGCGAGTCCGTGGTACTTCTTGTGGGAATGGAGAGATGCCCACAGAATTTTTCCTGCTTAAAAACTTTGTACTATTCCTTAAGCATGTTAAACAAACATCAGGCATCCTTAAACTTCAGGATCTACTCTTGCGTCCTCAGTCCTACCATCCATCAGCCAAAAATGCAGAACTTTTCATCAACCATTTGTCTCCACTGGTTCGTCTCTGAGCTCTGAAAAGCATGATTGGTCTCCAAGTCTTCGACTGTTCTGTTGGTAGAGAATTAGCTTCCATGGAAGGGTAAATGGAGTTATCAAGGAACATACGGGTGGCCAGATGGAGAGACGTAAACACAGAGGAAAAGTTGGATGAAGAATAAGGCTGAAAGATTGTGTGGATGGATGGACAGTGATTCACTATGGACAGATGGAAACTGAAGCTGTTTGGAAAACAGAGTTTCTGTTCAACTGTGACACATTGGAATTTGTTTCCATTCAGAATGAGGAAAAAGTCAATGCACAGGCATTTTTTTAACAAAATGGAAATGTTACTCCCCTATTAAATAGTTTCAGAAACAAGACATAGTTTAACAATTCTAAAATTTTGTAGTGTAACATGGAATATGTTTATGATTTTTGAAATGCTACATATAAACACGGCATAATTAAGATTCTCTGGGATATAAAAGTTGACATGAAATAGAAAGCTGAAGCTAAATGGAACATCTTGGACAGCAATGAGAAATATATATATTAAAAACATACTTCTACAAAATTATGTTTTAAGAAAATCTACTGTTCTAAAAGGAAAAACAGAGAGACAGAGTTGCATTCCTAATGATTGTGTCTTCCTCTAAATGAATCATGAAATGAATGGTCTGAAAATGTTCAGTCAAGTCTGGTGGAGGGCTTGAAAATGGACAGAGGGTGACATGGTGGTAAGGTGTTAAAAATGCATTTCTGGAACTGTAGAAACTGCCCTATTGTGGCAGTGACAGTTCTTACAGAGCTCAGTAGGACCAGCTGGGAGCCTGCCCCAAGCTGGCAGTGTCTAATGGAAAACCATAAGTCACCTCAGCCTGTCCTGGAGTTGGGGAGGAAGGCTTCCAGAGCAGCTCTCTCATGTGTTTTGGTGCCAGGCTTTCCAGATGATGTTCCTGAACATCCCTGTACTCTAATTTACTGTTTTCTTGGAGAGGCCAAGCCAGGCTTCATCTGCCAGAGTTTTTTTTAACTTGACTTCTCCTTTCTGTGGGAACATCCTTTGTGATTCCCCTAAAACATCTCCGTTACATATGAGTGGCTGTTTTGCACATAGCAGTCTGATGGGAGAAGTTCTGCTTCCAGCTGCCAAGTTGTTAAATTATCAATGAATAATAAATCACCCCCTGAACTGTGCCATGTTCTGCTGTTGTGGGTGATACTGCACACTCTATCCCTGAGATGCAGCTCATTGCTTACGGGAAAGGAACAAAAACAACAAGGAATTGACGCCAGTCTGTGAAGAAGCAGTAAACTGACAAGTTTCTGCTATGTTATTGTTTTGGAGCCCTTCTGCAACAAATCCAGATATCAGATATCCTCCTGAAAACAAAGCTGCCCAGAGACACCGTTGTTTACACAATAGGAGAAAATGCGGAGTCAGAGCAAAAGAAGGACTGTGGGGAAAGGTTTGGAGGGAGTGCAAGTCTGTGCGCTCTGACAACACTGGTACATTGTGAAATGGAGCTCCAGTTCTCTTATGATTTGCTCATCGCACTGATTTTTTCCTATGCAACCTCTTCTTAATTTGGTATGGAAGGAAAGACTGCCTTTTTTTGGGTCAGCAAGGCTCTAAGCCAGAGGGAGGAGCACTTGGAGGACAGCTGGGGGCCTGAGGAGAGGACCACAAAGTCATAAATAAGGGGAGATGGGATCGTGGACCCATCTCCAGATCAGCTTTCCATTCACAATGGCACTAACACACAGTGCATCACTTCTTTTTCATTCCATGACTTGTTTTTCACTCATCCCTTGCAGGAGGCAGCTGGCTGCTGCGATTACCCAAGAAGGAGGGCACACGAACAAGAAATGTGCCTTGATGCTGACTTTTGGTGAAAGTTTTATTCCCCATGCTGAGAGAGGCCCCCGAATTTCCTCCGCCGTGTTGCAGGCTGCAGCAGGACTTGTTGCATATTCTAATTCCTGCTGGCTCCCTGATTTAGTGCTACAGCTAATGCTTTTGATGTCAGCCTGAGTGAGATAGAAAGGTTTAAAAATTCATAGCTGACCTTTCCCTGACACGTTTGGTTTCCGTTCGGCGAGCGCTGCGTGGCAGGTCCAGGGGAGGTGAGGGCAGTTTTTTAGCCTGGGTTGCCTTTTTCTTAAAACAAGAGAAAGCATTAGGGGTGTGGGGGGAGTTAGTGTTTCTGTTCTGTACGAGAGAAAAAGGGAGATGGGGATGAAAATTAAACCGAGGGAGAGAGGCCTCAAAGCAGAGGACAGGCTTATGAAAAATATATACCTTTACCAAAGGAAGATGGAATACAAATTGGATCCCTTTTAAAAATATGCCTTTAAAACAGACGTTTTAAAGGGTGAGAAGGGGGGATGAGGAGGGAGGGAGAGAGGAGGAGAGAAAGGGGACAAAAAATATCTTAAATGTGTTCAGAACATTTCTGCAGCCTGCAGAGCTGGGATTGTTTATTAGAAGATAAGATAGTGAAAAATGTATTTTGCAGAAAGAAAATAGTAAAGCTGGTTTCCCAGCAGATAAGAAGCCAAATTTCTATTTTATGCTCAATTGAATGATTCAGTTACATTATCTGGGAGGCAGCAGTGAAATAACACCCTTCGGAAATGAGCCCGGGCAGTTCGGGGGCGGCAGCACCCAGCCCAGGGACAGCTCCGGGTGCACCCCTCCCTCCAGAACCACATCCCAGGGAGCTGAGCCTGCAGCTGGGAAGGTGCAGGATTAGTGCTTGTGTCTTCACGCCATTTGCTGACATGAAGCGTTGCTGGCTTGTAAGCAATGCTTTATTTTTGGTATGGCTCCTTCCTTCCTTTCCACATCACAGCCTGTCTCCGGCCATGGTTCAAATGAATCAACAGGGAAAGGGAGGAGATCCATGTGGAGACAACTGCTGCCCACGTCTCTGCAGGGTCTGGAGTGACGGCAGCACCGTGCTGGTTTTCTCCCCACATCATCGCCTTTGCGTTTCCTGAGTCCAATGTCCACAGAGGCAGCTACTGTCTTGTGTGGGAAAACTAAGATGGCATATGCCAGCACATGTGTTTTTGCAGTTGTTACCATGAGTTTTGGGATTCTTCTTAGAGCTCTGGCTTCAAGAAAGAAGAAAAGGGGAAAATAAAGTGGAAATTATTTAGCATTCTGGCAGTGAAGAACAGCCTGTTTATACAAAATAAGTACAATTTTTAGTCTCCAAAGCCAGTAAAGAAATCAGTATTGCTATTTTAAAATAAAAACTCCTCGAAGTAAGCACTGAAAACAACCCTGTGATTTCTTACCCCAGTATTCTTAAATGACGGACTCTCCAATTTTGATTGCTCAAGGTTAGCAATATTATTTGCTGTGGTCCTTAGGAGGCTTTGCTTTTGTTTTTCTTTCTCTTAATATAAATGTCATTCCTTCTTAAAGCTTATGGCTCCCTCTGTAAATGAAGAAACAAACGAAGCATGTGGCACATTAGTGCCAATCATTTCCTTGCACTAGAGGGTCTGGCTTACAACAGTGGTTATTGTGTCCTTGATAAGTCCATTTTTTATTTACTGAGCCATTTAATTCATGATTTATGATTTGTATGGGCCTGTCCACACTGATCATCCAGAGAGAAAACCACTATTAAAGGACAAAGCAGCTCTCTGCAAGATTTTACAGTCTCTGTCATGGGTGATCTGAGCTGCTAACAGAAGCTACCTCAGACTTCGAGCTGATGTATGGGTTCAGGTGGTAAGCACACTGCTTGGAGTATGTAAAACCAAACTCCTGCATTAGGGACTGATGAGGAGAATATTTCTCTGGGTGAGACCAAGGTGTGAGGACAGCTGTGTCCGGGATGTAGCAAGGGTGCTGGCAACGGACTGTTCCTCTTCAATGTGACAATTTTTAGTGGCCTGTTTGGATGACTAATGATTGGAGCCCAGGTAATAGTAGGCAGATATATCACATTAATTGACTCATAATAGTGTCTTGGGTAATGAGATGATTTGAAAGTTAAGAACTGAGTGCCATGGGGAAAAAGCAAAACTATTTATTGAGCAGAAAGTGTTTATCATTCACCAGAAATAGGATGGTGATTTAAAGAATGAACCAGAGAAAACATTCCTATTTAACCACCACAGATATGAATACGCCTTGAGGGCCTGTATTTGATTACTTGTATAATATTATGCTTTATTATGAAATTTACAGCTAAAGGTTCCAATTAGGAGTGAATTGCCGCCACGGTAGGCAAGCATTGATTAGATGCATGACAAATAAAGTCCTTACTCCACTGTTACTTTTCGAGAGGATAAAAGATAGAAAGGAAGATCTCCAAGTTCATCGAGCAGTTGGGTGGGGACTGGGACCCAGTTTCTGTATTCTAAATCACAACACTTACTGAAACTTCCTTGTCATTTTCAGCTCTGAGTTGCCTTTCAACAATACTCCTATGTATCAGTTTGATCCATGATTTTGACAACAACATGTCAAAACAAGTCCTTCTGAAAAGGTCTGAGGGAGTTTTCACTTCTACTTTCAATATATTTCAGAAGTACTGAACTTTCGATTTCCACATTGTACTTTTTCATTATACTGTAACATAAAATGGTGAGCTGATAAAGTGCTGAGGAGACAGGCTAGACGTTTTAATCTTTCTTAATAGTTTAATTTTTCTGTTATGAAACTCTGGAAGTTTCGTTGGGTGAACTGTTTGAAAAACAGGGACTTGCAACACAGCGGAGAGGCTGGGTGGTGGCCTGCTGCACCACTTTCCTGAGCCAGATTTCCTCTTTTAAGGCCATAAGTTGATACTAAAGGGACCTGATGGATTATACTGTCACTCTCACTGCTTCCCTCTTGCTGTTAAATAGCGAGAAATATTTACCTTTTTTTTTTCACACAAATTCAGTAGTAAAATTTTCATCTTGCCCTCTGCTACCTGAATTTTCAGCAGAAATTCCAAAATGAGCAAGTATTTAGAGAAAGGAGATCTCCTAAGTGGAAGAGATCTTCAGAGTTAGATTATTTATAGCTTGCACCCTGCTGTGGCTAAGACAGCACTGCAGTGTCCATCTACTCAGTCGTTGTGGGACCAGGAACCCTGTACAGCAGCCGAGATGGTCAGGAGAGCAAAGGTGATGCCTTTCAGATTGCACTCTCTTTACAGCACACCTTTTTTTGTCTTAGTACAATGAGGTCTTTGTCCACTTCTTGGACCTCTAGAACCCTACTGCCAGGCAAAAAATAAACAATGTTTTGAGTCTGTTAATGTTTTCATCACTGGGGTAAAGGCTGATCTGTCTTGTTAGGGATGCCTGTTGTGTGCTGTAAAAAAAAATAACTGACAAATATCTTTGTGAATAACCACCACAAAACCCCCTTCACTGGATTTTGTGGTTCAACCTTTTGGGAAATCAATCTCACTGTAAAATGCATTTAGAAACCTCAGATAAAGGTTTTTGAAAGACTATGCGAGTGACTCTTGCATTTCCTGAGTATGATCTGATGAGTCCGTGCATTTGTCTAAGCATGTATCAAAGCAATGCAGACGTTACTGAAAACAGTAGCCCTGGGCAGATGGAGAAGAGCTGTGCTCCATTCCATTGTACAGAATGGAACTTGGGCATGCAGATCCACACAAAACTGCTACTGGCAAGAGGTGATGGCAGTAGAGGAGACTGAGATGATATTGAAGATGATTTAGTTGTGAGGGCTGCTAAAGGCATAGGCTGTTCAAAACCCAACATTCCTGACTAACCAGAGAAGGTACATGCAAGAGTATGAGTTCTTTTTTGAAACAAATGCATGATTTCCGTTGTCCTGAATGTTACCAAATATCTTTTGGTATATTTGCCATCTCTAGTCATGACTGAAAGACTTTGACATCTGATGGAGGCTCAGGAGTCCAGAACACTGTGAAGAGAAAATGGATTTTCTGTCCTATAAGAAAATTGGATATTCTGATATCTGTTTTTCTCAGGAACTCAAATAAAAATGAAACAAACAAAAAAGGAGATATCTTTTTTTGTAGAATGAAAAGTTTCTGGTCATTGTGACTGACAAATACCATTGTGTGCTGAATTTTGCTTCAAAAGGGCAGCTGTCCCAGGTATGGGAAGCTTGACCGAGAAGTCCCAGCCCTCTGTGCCTCTGTAATAAAGGCTCCACTCAGGAGAGATGCAGGAGGACCCTCTGCCTTTCATTACAGCTAAATTTAATGGAAATATAAACCCTTAACAACACAAAGAAAACTCTAGATTTTTCCAAGGCATTTTAGTCTTCATTTGCCTTCCATCAAAAGCACAAAAAGAGAGAAAAACAAGGCTGCCCAACTGCTCTGTTTTGTGTTCTCAACCTGCTGGTGATTGTGGGATCTTGATGCTGAGGTTCTCACCACCAGAAAGATTCAGGACGAAATAATATAGCCTGTATAGCCTACAGGCTGTGAGACAGTCTGCCTTCCTGTGTGCTGTCATTTAGACAACTGCTTCCTCCCCTTATAAAATTTCTTTTTCTTTTCTTAAGCTTTTTCTTCTGGAGAAGCTGACTAGTGGGAATGGGAAGGCTAAATAGTTTTATAGTTTTCAGGTGATGATATTTTGGTATTTGTCGTCTTTATTTTCTCTTTTTTTTTTTTTTTTTGGTAACGTACCTATTTCATCTTCATGTACTTAAGTGCAATGCCACTGCCTAACTTTCAGCACATGGAATTATGGAGCAGGATGTTTGTGCTTCTGTGTCATTCATAGCATTATATCATATCTCTCCGAGAAGGACTTCCTTTTGCTCTGCTGACACAGATGGGGTGGAGTTCACATAAATCTCGTGTATTAGTTTGGGAGATTTTCACACCCCCTGAACTATGAATATGGGTGTGTTCATTTTTTGGCTCAGACTCAGACGTAGCTTACCCTTGGTGCTGCAGTGGTCTGACAAGACTCGCACTGAAGTAGCAGACAGGCAGAGGGACTTTGGCACTATTTTATGTTGCAGACTCTGCTGTACTATTATCTATTAGAGTTGCAAATAAAATATTGATTCACTCAAATGAGGGCTTTATCTGGGTCAAAGAATGGAAAGAGATTGTAGCTTGGCTGGAAACTGGGAAACACACTCTTCCAAACCAAACGGGCACAGTAGGAGTTAATGAAGGGTTGAGAATAAAGCCATTTCTCATAACATTTTGTTTTATTTTGTTAATCAGTAAAAGAGATGTTGTTTCTCCAGGCCTACAGGGACTAAAGTAAAAGCCCCTGAGATGATTACATTGGATATGAGCTAAAGCATCTTTTCAGGAGATAAAAAATGTCTGGCTGACTAATAACTATGAGACAACAAAAAGAGAGGAAAGGGAAGAGAGGAAATGTAATGCAGTCGGAGTCACGGAGGTCTGCTGTGGGAGCATTTTAACATGCACACAGGCTCCCCCAGCACACACACGTAACTCTCTTTAACATGTCTGCTTCTCTCATTCGCTTTGTGAAAATACTGCCCCGAAAGTGGGAGAGTTTATTTATAGAGAGAGCATGAGAAAACAAATGTTTCATTCACTGAACTCTAACCTCCTTCGGTATTAATGTGTGTGATAAATTCGTTGGCTAAAGGCAGGAGATAAACGAACTGCGTTTAGCCACCAAATTACATCGCTTGCTATTCTTCAGTGAGAAAAGCCAGGGAAATGCTGGCGACTGTTTTTCCGTCAGCACTGCACCTAGCACATTACGAGCAGTGCCGGTGACTCATAAGAGCAGCTCAGCAAGCAGGTACTTTATTCCCACAGTACCCTAAGAAGAAGCCTGAATTTCCTTCAGAAAGGATGCCTAGACTTGAGTTTTACCTCTGCAGGCTGATCTGCATCCTGCAGCTACCTGGAACCCTATAGACAGCAATCACACTCCATATGCTCCTCCTGCCTGGGTGAGATTTCAGGCTCTGTCTGTGACAATCACATTGGAACTAGTCAAACAGTATTTGCCAGGTAATTTATTCAGTTGAGGTTATAGCATTTTGATAGCGTTATTTGCCAATTTTCTCCTCCTTCTTCCTCCATTACGTATCCAGTTTATAGAACCGGTGAGACAATTTGCAAATAAGTTTAATAAATGAGATTCACAGCACTTTGCAAACAAAATATTATAGGAGTAATTCCCGTGCTTCTAAACCAGAAAGTCAGCAACAACTAGAAAAGCTTTCTCATTTCTATTCCTCCATTGCAGAGCTTGGTGAGAAGGTACGAGCACATTTCCTGGAAGATTGGTGATTTTAGTGTGCGCATTAAAACTCACAAAAGTCTTCAGGGTTCATTCTATAAATTTTAATACTTGCTAGAAAGAATGTTAGTAAGTTATGTATTTTATTCATTAAAAATGTCATTTTTTACTACAAAATATTTAGTCTGTTATCACCACAGGTGCATGAGTGAACATGTGTCTTCTGAAAAATCGAAGGGATGACTGTCTTACATCGCATGCCCTATTATACATCATATATATTGTGTCATATATTTATAGTTCTCTGACAGTGACAAACAATTAATTGGGATTATCTGAATCCAGAACAAGGCACACTAAACTCTTTATTCAGTTATAGCTCTTTTTCTTTTCCTAGGGCAAAATTTGCCTCTCTACATTAGCCATAGTCTTTCTTTGGGCCCTGTTCTGGGGTCATCTATCTTTACCTACAGACATACTCCCAAAAAATATGTTGTTTAAGGTCTTTGCTAGGAATGGGTTTTGACAGTTCATTTCTCTGTTTAAGCTAAGTGCAGGTCAAAAAGGGACATGCAAAGGAAATAAAACCAAGCTTCACCCATCCTGGGAGCTTTCCCACTAGAAGCTTTCAGATCTTTTTGCTGAATTGACCAGAAATGAATTGAGGCGTGGGAGAATGCCTGTTTGATATCATTTCCATACGATGAAAGTCCACAAACCTATACTTTCTTATGTGTTTTCAGAAAGATCTTCCTTCCTCCCTGACAGTGCATCATCTACACTCAGACACAGTGTAAGCTAAGAGGAGGGGGAGTTGCTTCACTCTGAGCTCCAGGCTGCATGGGCAGCCTGCTGCCTGTAGGCAGCTAGCACAAAGTCACTGTAGCTGGGCTTCTGCACAGATATTCCTTCTCCCCACAAACAAGACTATTCATTGACTTCTAATTTTATTTTATTTTTTTCAACTGACTTGGTAGTGAAATGGAGTTTAATGAAGGAAGATCTAACTGTCTGAGACTGATGACTTTAATGGTGTTAATGAATCCTATACAAGTTATGCGTAAAATAGACTACTTATCAAGGTCATTGTATATTTGCCTTAGTGAAGCAACAAAAGTATCAATCTTTCCTCTAAATCCAACAGATTACATTAAGTCAAGTAAGTATCTAAAACTTAACTTAGAAATATGAAAATGACATGTTATCTCCAGGTACTCAAATGATTCTTTAGAATTAGCAGATGATTTCGTGACATTAACCTTGAAAGGCCCCGAATCTATCCAGCAAATCTAAAAGGAATGGAACCGATTTCTCTGGATTGGCGAGGTATAAAATTACATCGTCAGTGTATAATAGCCGAAACTCTCTTATTGATTAACCACATTTATTAACAGCAGGCAATAATCCAAAGAAGTTATTTGTACAATGACTGAGGTGTAACACAGTGCTTTATAAAGGACCAGATCATGAAATTCACCAAAGGTCACCACGAAACCTTGCAGAAATTAGAGCATCTGTCTTGGAAGAAATATATAGACAGTCCTATTGGCCTTTCTATCTACTGCAAAACAATTCTGACTGGCTTCTCTATAAGTTTCCTTATTTTTAATTCAACCCATTGCAAGTTCAGACCCAGGCCGGAGTTTTTAGCAAGCAACATAACTACTACTGCTGTGAACATCCAGGCTGGGCAAGAAGTGTTGATGAGCCCTGGCAAGATGACCTGGTGAGGTTCATTGCTGTTCAAGCTGTCTGTGGTGGGAACATTGTTTCCAGGCCTGTTAATCGTTTAAGGACTTAAGCAATGTGTAAAAGACCTAATTCATAGCAAGTGGATGGAGAAGTGATTGTATGTACCAACCTTTTAGAATCCGCTGTTGGTGAATGAGAAAGAGAAATCCTTCTAACCCAAGTGGAGTTTCGTGATGGGTTAATTTTCAGTCTGAAGAGCTTCCTATGCCTGCTGCTAAGCATGTGCAGAGCACCAAGTATTCCCACAAGTATTTCTGGGTACTACTAGTAGTAGCCCAACTCTTTGGTAAAATTGTAATGCAGGTAAATTCGTTTTCATTTGTTTAAGTCCACTTTCAATTTCAAATTAAACTCAGGCCTCCTCAGTAATCCCCATGTACACCCTTGCACAACATTGCTGTGTTTTGGTCAATAACTGCCATGCTGCATCTCAGAGGCAGTGGCATTTTAGTATTATGATGCCCGTCTTCATGCATGTTGTCTATAAATCACTCTTGCAATCGTTAGAATAGAAGATTATTTATGAATGCAAAGACAAAATCATCATTAAAACACGATGATGTCCATCCCACCTACCCTGACACCATATTCAATGCTACAGAACTGCATCTCCCTTTCCACTCTCTGTTCCTCTCAACCTGTATGAAATTACTGAAGCAGAGAGGAGAGAATTTGTTCTGAATTTTAAACAACATTCCATTTAAAATTGCTGGGGTTAACAGTGGCAGCTAAAGGCTCTGCTTTGGTTTTTGGAGCTGAGGGAGAAATACAGTCCTACCTATAGGATGTAAAAAGAAAAAGAAAAAAAAAATAAAGAAATCTGGTGCTGAACTATTCTCCTGAAAATCTTTTGAAAAGGGCAAAGTATTGGAATTTGAGACAATAGGAAGAAAAATGATCTTGGTTTGGAAAGTCTGCTTGCATTCTAATGAGAAAGGTTATTCTTAGAAAAACAGGCACCTTTACTGCACTTGCTCAGTGGAAGCTGGTATGTCTGGAACGGATATCATGCTCTTTCTGACTTCTTCATGTTGGACAGAAAAAATTATAGCCATTGACCATAGTTAATGAGAGCCTCTGAATGGAGCCAGTTCTGTAAAAGGAGTCTATTAGAGCTAAAATTGGCTTCCCTCTTTCAAAAATATTATGGAGAACTTGAAATGTTTTCCTCTCTTGAATTAAGACAAGAAACTGACATCTTTAAAACCTTTGCAAACCTATAATCTGAAGAAATATTTCACTTTGAAAAATTGGAAGTGTTTTCATGTGGTATTTGAACAGTTCCCTCCCCTCCATAATTAAATAGTTAAAAGGTAGCATAACTCTTTGTTTATCATAAAATCATGACATTAATAATCCTGCACCAATTTTAAAATGGAAAGTCATCCTGAACTGGAAAATTGGCATTTTTCAGAGAAAATGTCAGAACAAAATGTTTTCACAACCCTGAAACTTAAAAAATATAAATTATGGAGTTGAGGAACAAGTCAAAACTGTTTACCCACTTGCAAAGTTTTACTATCCTAAGAGGAAATATTTTTACAGAAAAACTGGCTATGATTCTTGTGTGCAGTTCTGGTACACCCAGGCTTTTCAGTGCAGCTGCTAATCTGAAGACCTCCTTCCGTGCATAGGAGGTATTTAAAGAACTATCTTCATCCACATCTTCCCTCTGATTTCCTGTACTTGGTTATGGATGGACCAGTCTGAAATACACTGCCGAAAATCAATTTCCAACTCCCACTCCCAGAAACATTTTACACCCACTTTTCATATTAGGCCTGATGTTCCCTCACCTTGGTAACAACCACCTGTGCCCTCACCATTCAGAACCACACGGTTCCTCCCTGCAGCCCTCCTAAAAGCACTGCTTTCCCCCTCTGCCACCTCTCTGCTCTGTCACTCATCCTCAGATGCACGTTCTCTGCAGGGCTGGGTGCTGGGAGGATTTCCTCTTCTTGGGTGCAACGCTCTCTAGTGAAGCTCAGCCTTGACCACAAATATAAGAACATCAGCAGCCTTCAAGAATGCTTGGAGCTGAGCATCTGGATTTTGGTTTCCTTTGGTTATGCATGGCATATGTTCATCTCCTCCCTGCCCCTTGTCCCCACCCTGCCTGTGCGAGAGGAGCTGCGCAGAAATATCTTTCCTGCAAACTTGTGCATCTCTCCCTGTAGATTAGTCGAAAGAGCAGATAAAGAGGGTTGAATGACTGAGTAAGGCTGCAAATGAACTCCCATTAGCTCTCGCTGTATATCTCTGGTGGAGGGGTTTGGTAAACAGTTAGCACTTATCTCTCTGCTCAGCATTTAGCTGATTTCCATAATGAGCTCCATTGAACTGAGAGGCCTCGAGGTGTCCCAAGGCTTCTGAGACGCAATGTGTTCTCTAAATCTGATTTATGTAAAGGTGAAGGCAATCGTGTTAACAAAGGAGAGGAACATGATCAACATGCAGTCTGCAGACACTGGTGTCTGTGGCTGCCTCTCTGACGGGCAGTGTAGAGATGCAGCCCTGGAAAACACAGCCAGGGGGAGATGCGTGGGTTTTATTTGTTATTTCCTTCATCTTTTTCTCTCTGCCCCTTCAGACCAGAGAAGAGCTGCAGCTCTGAGGCATGCAGAATCCATCTGAGGGGAGACAGCCCGGGGTGTCCCTGCTGAGCCCCAGGCCTGTGCTCTCTTTCAGCCCTGGCCCTATCTAGGCCTGCCAGCTTCGGCTGCAGAAACCTCACTCTGGGCCCAAGTGCAATCCCAATTCCTCCTGCTCAGCCAGGCACAAAATCCTGAAGACTGCAGCAGTCCCTTTTGTGGGCTGGAGCCTATCTGTCATGACCACGAACAATGAAAAGAACATTCATACAGGTTTTTACAAAATCACTTATTTCTTTGCATCCTCCCTGAGGGCCTCTATTTCTACCCAGTGCCAATGGGCTCCGTGCTTCCAACCAGCAGCCTTCCCAAGGTCATGCATGCCAGCAGCTGCTCTGAGATGGGGGACCTCAGGGGCTTTTAGCCATGATTTAGAGACAACTGTTAAACTATAAAATAATTTCACAAAGGAGAAAGTGAAAATCTTCTCATATGATGGTATAGAAATTAAGACTTGGAAAAAAAAACGGGAAAAAATGCTATCATGGGGAATAATTCTACTTTGGTTGTAATGGAAACTCCATGATGCAGTGGAGATTTTGGATGGCTGGATGCTTTAAGCAAGGATAATCATAGGGAGGGAAGGGTAGAACATGAAGAAATCAACAGAACAAATGCATATTTTTCTCATGATAAATTAAGAGAAGAATGTAGGAGTGGAAATACAGACAAAGCAAATGCAACAGAATATTATTGCGATAGATTAAAGCTGCCTCTGCTTTAATCCCTGTTCACAGGGTGGAGACAGCAGTACGAGCATGTCTGTCTCTCAAGAAGAGAGGTGTTTTTCTGCTAGTTTACATTTAATTGTGTATTTTGCGATTTCTTACTACACCAGTTATTCTGCTAAACTTGGTTTCATATGCAACAAACTCTAACCATATAAACAACACGCCTGTCCTAAGCCCTTATTATGATTCCCAGAACCACTTGCAGGCTTTCTGAAACCCGTTATTATAATTATAATCAAGAATCACAGGACACTGTGATTTGTGCCAAAAATACGTACACACTGAATTGTTTGTACAGGCCACAGAGAGAAAGAGCAAGACAGAAAGAGAGATGCTGCTTCTATGCTGTTCAAATTGGGAGCAGTATCTCCCACCTCATTTCATTTTTCCTTTTTCTTTTTCCAATTTAACTTGCAGCTGCTGAGATGTAGGCCAATATTTACTTTGTGCTCCGTGATCTCCTGTAGCCTCAATGTGGGGAACCCTGAGCTGTGCCCGTGTCTCCAGCACCACCTCCCCCAGCCCATCCCCTGCCCTGGGTGAGGTTCTGGGGATGCTGGGAGGGGCAGAGCTCAGGGTACATCAGTCACAGCAGAGGTGAGGAGCATCGTGCTTTGCAAATGACTGCAACAATACTCAGCAGATGCAAAATGCAGGCAAACTCTGTGGAAAATGCAAATGCAGCGTGGAGCTTAGTTTTATTAGTCCTTTGCACACAGTTCATCCCTCTTGAAACACTTTGCAATCAAAAGATACTGGAGTGGACTATTTTGAGCCCTGATTCTTCACACTAAGAGGTAATGCTGATTAGGTGGTGCCAGCACAAGGCACTGACACCAGTATCCTTCCTGAGGGCTTTCTCCGAGAAGTACTAGGCCTGATTCTGATCTTATACAAGCATATGTGGGGAGCAGCATTGTGGGGGTCAAGCTGCTGCATGGGCCTTGGGACAGATTCAGTCTTCCGAGGTCTGTGCTTTGAGCAAACAGTTCTTCAGTGTAGCATTTATATGCGCATTTATGCACACAGATATGTATATGCATATGTATATGTATGTGCATGTGTATTTATATACTTATATAGAAACATCAGAATGTGCATAGAGAAGATGGTGAAGCAGAGAGCTCCACATCTGCTGCAGGAAGAGTGATGGTGTGCCAAGCTTTTAAGGCAAAACCTCTCCCTGTTCAACTTCCGAGCACTTCAATGCGAATCTCTATTTAGAGCAGAAACCCTAAAGCCCAATGTATGGTTTTCAGCCCAGAAACTGAGAGCAGAAGTGAAGTGATCAGATGCTGGAAGAAGGAATAGAGAGATCTTCCTGGTTCTGCTGCAGTTTTTCTCTCAAGAACATACAAAGTAAGAGAGATGCAGTGAAGTCAATTTATTGGTGGTCTCCCAAATGGTAGGAAGAGGTTTGAATGAGTTGTTGCTATATTTATTCAGTCAGAAGCTAAAAGTAACCTTTCACCTGGGACATGCCTGGTCACCACGGAATGAGTGGCAGTTAAAATTGCTGAATTGTGGAGCTCTGGTGGTCTTTGCGTTCATGTTGCTGCAGTAAGACCTCTGATTTGCACATAAGAGAACATGAGGACTCTGGCACATAACATTAGCTAATCTTCATCTCTTTTTCAGAACCAACCAACCAATCAGTATGTGTAGTTATTTATTTCTATAAGATGATTGCTAAGAGAGAGCTCAGCCTAGTTCAGAAACCCATTTACACCCAAGGGTGGCTCAGCAGACGCCACAGAGGACAAAAATTAGGACAATGCAGTCTGAGATCCCAGAGTAGAGTAAATCACATCAGAGTTTTATGTTTCTTCTCTCTAAATATGCAAAATATCACAAGCATCTGTTGGCTAGATTCAGCTCTTGATGCAGCTTTGGTGGAGCCAGGCTATGTTACACCAGCTGAGGATTTGTCCTCTTAAGTTTAATGGTCATTGCCAACTCAATTCACACACGCACAAAAAAAATTGCCCAGGCTGAATCTGAGCCAAGATGACCAAAGAGGTCATGAAGCTTTTAGAATTATTAACTCCTATTAGTATAATAATCCTTTTTATGACACCGTAAAATTACATGATGCCTTTCAGGACATAGATAAACTGCATCCCCTGTGCTCTCTCTCACAAAATGCAGGATTGCCTGTATCTGTAACCCCCTGCCCTTCGTCCTCACCACCCCAGGACCTCATCTGTTGATTAAACCTTCTATGAGAGGTGTCCTTTGGCTCTGTATCCTTGAATCTCCCCTCCACAGCTCCAACAAAAAGGCTGTAAGGAATGTGGAAACATCGCATTTTCTTTCTGGTTTTAGTAGTCTTGAAGTGGGAAAATTTCCATTTCCTTTGTTGCACCTTTGGGCTAAAACTGCTGCTTTTCTGTTCTACAGGGATACGTGGGGTGTGGTGGGAGGAAAGATGTGGGCTTGTTCTGGCAAACTAGGACAGAGAAAGTTTTTGCACCTTATTTTCCCATGAGGTAACTGGATGATAGAAGGGATGCTGCGGGAAATCAGCATTGAGCTTGAATTAACATCACAAAAATTGTGTGATTTTACACAGTCCCAGGTCCCAGTGACCACAAGGAGCACTGCAGGGCTGGAGTGAGTTAGAAGATCTCTCCAGATGACAAGTAGTGTTGTGGTGGAGTGTATTATTGCTGGACAAACAGAAAAGGCACCTCCTAGGAAGTGGCTCTAGCCCAAACACTGAACTCTGGAAGCCTTTACATATAAGGCATTGGCGTTTTTTTCCCCTCTGGTATCAAGAGATAGAAACAGATGGTGTAGAAAGTGGAGTTTGTATTAAAAATGACTAATCAATTCATTAAAGATTGAAAACGGATCTGGAAAGACTTTTAAGTTTTCAGAAACCCAACCGGTCTATTTTTGCTGCTTGTGTGAGCTGTGTGAGTAGAAGGCATCTATTGATGCACAGTCCTGCTGAGTCAGTGTGTCTGGGTCATATGACGTAATACACCATCATTTGGTGAGAAATCCAGGCTAAAACTGCTTGATTTTTTGTTGTTGTTGTTGAATGTATTTTAAACCAAAATAATTACTTGAACATTGACTTCTGGGAAATGAATCTCTGTCGACTTCTGGAGGAAGAATCTCTGCTTATGGAGATCATTCAAGAGATTTGGTTACAAGCTAAAAACTGATTATAGCTTGTGATGCAGAGGAGGAAAGAAAAAAAATGAATTTGCAATAGAATCATTATTTAGGAATTCTCTATCTTAAAACTACTAATTACACAGTTCCAGTATTTTTTTTTTTGACTCTGAAAACTCTCTTGCTTCTGAAAATGTTTTTAAAAATTGTGTTTTTGATTTCTTCGTTTCTTATATCCTTCCCATCCACTTCTCATGCTAATAATGTTTTTGAGCAATTTTATTCTGGACATCAGAAATCACTTGCTTAAATTAAAAGAAAAAAAAATCCAATGCTTTTCAACACACACAATAAAAATCTCAGTTTGACCAGGAATGCTGCTAAAGCAATAGCAATGACCCTGCTATTGACTGACGCACACTTGTAGACCTTGGCATCATCACATACTGAATTCTGAAATCTCAGATTCTGGCCAATACTAAAGTGCAACAAAAGGGGGTCTCATTGGCTTGGAGTTTCTACTAACAGCAGAAAAGGGAAAAAAATAAATCAACAAGTGCTTAATGAAGATGAATAGATCCAGAGAAAATGGAATTTTCATGTTTCTAGGGGTTTTAAAACAACAGTGAGTAAAATCCTCCCAATAACATAATTAAAAAAAATAGCATGTGGATGTCAAATTAATCTGGGCTGTCACTGCATTGACTTCAATGGACTTCAAGAGGGAGGGCTTGCTTCAAGGAGAAATGTGTGAGGGAGTTCCAGTACAAGGACCAATGCCAACAGGAAGTGACAGAGCACTCTGCTTCAAATATTCCAAAAGAGTAGGATATTATGTCCATCAAGCTGTCCAACTCTTACAGCTGGAGTTCCAGCTAGGTCTTGCACACCAGTACTTCAAAGAACAGAGGAGAGGAGCTGAGGTGTGTGCTGTGATACGGTCATTTCCAGTACCAAGGTGAAAAGTGAAAATGGAATAAGGTTCATAAGGAAATCCTCACTGTAAAGAAATGAGCAAAGGAATGCTAAGGGACCAGGTAGGGGGCAGTCACGTGGCAGAGAAGCAGAAAGCAAGCAGTTAAGAGTAGATAAATGGGGTGGCAGTGAAGACCCTGTTGCAAAAATTTCAGAGCCAAGCTCACAGGTAAGCAGCTGCACAAAGACAGCCCCTGACTTCAGCAGCACATGCTGTCCAGCTCTGTGAGTGAAGGAAGCTGCAGAATGCAGCTGAGGCCATCTCTGGGTATGGTTTGTTCCAGTTTCTGGCAGCAGCTAGTTCCTGAAGTGCCTCTCCATCTTCCTGAAGGATTGTCCTAGCAAAAGCAGTGCTCGGTGTTGCCTAACAGAGCGTCGTATAAGGTCAAGCTCACAAGAAATATGGCAGTGTGGGGGGGCTCAGCTTCCATAGTGTTATGGCACGAGGAACCGTTCTTCCATTACAGGGAGATCTATAAGGAATCGCTGCCATTAACGGACTCCATTAAATGCAATACATGTGGGAAAAATTGCAGTTTGATTTAGTTTAGCAACATGGAGATATTGGCAAGATAATCACATAAAAGTGACACCTTTTATGGCCAAGCTCTTTGATTTTATGTCAGTGAGTTTCAATTTCTCACAATTTTATGTTCATATATAGGTCCTTGTTCTAATGTATGCATTAGCTGGCGTAAAGGTTAAATAGATTGTTTTAGCATTTTGGGATACAGATCGTGGATATGCACAAATCTTCAATGAGCTGAATGAGTTATTCTGGGTAGGCAAGGACTGTGAGAAGGGAGCAGGAATTATTCATTTGACTGGGTGCCATCTGAAACAAAAAAAAAAGAGGAAAAGGAACAATGAGAAAAAAAGTCTACTTTATATTTGCAATGTGATTTGAAAAGCAGACCTGCAGGCTTCCCAAGTACTGTCAGAAGTAGCAGATGGTGTGGGTCACCCTGCTTTGTGAAATGCTCTAAATCTGAATATTTATTTTTAAATGCAAAAAATATTCCTTCCTTGTGAGGCAGATTGTGATCTCCCTTACATCAGCAAAACTGTCTGAAGATGAGATTGGCACTGGATTGATCCTGGGAGTCACAGAGGGCTGGAGCAGCTGAGACCATAACCTGGCCCCCCATGGAGAAAGCCAGTCTCAAGGTCTGGCTCCATGGCTGAGCAGCAAAACTGAACTCCTGCCTTGTTCCAGTGTTTCCAAGAGCAATATTATTGTTACAAAAAATCCTAGTTAAGGAGGTACTTGGTGTGGGTGCTGAGTTTCCTGTAATAAGTATGAGTAAATTAGGAATAACTTCTTTTTTTTCACTTTGAGATTTGCAATAGCATTCCAGGTTTTCTCTGTAGTGTGAGGCAGCTGACAGGAGTTTGCTGTCACAGCCCCTGCTGACACAGACCGTTCCTTGTCATCATATTTAGTCTGGGCAAAACAGATACCCAGGTGAAGTCATATTTCAATATTCCTTAAATCACCTTGGTACATTTAATCCCTGGATTCATCTTTTCTTTATATGTCCTTTGTCTCTCTTCCCAAGCCCTGCTCCTCATTTCCCTGCTGCTTTACCAAGAAGGCTTTGAAAGACTAATATTGCAAGTCAGGATTCTAATAGGTAATTTATTTTTCTTTATCTTTTTTTCCCTGTTCTCCTTTTTAACTACATCTGAAGATCTTTTGCCTCTATCTATTCCTGAATCTGGACAGATTACTCTTCAGTGCATGAAGGGAATTCAAGTTGTCTCTTTAAATCTTTCTGCTCCCCCACCTCACATATTTCTAACACCTCTCTGTCTTTTCATTTCACTTCATTTAAATATTCAACCCAATTTCAAGGCTTAATAATGATGAATAAGATTGAGATTAGGATTTAATAAGAGTGTTAAGGAAAGATTTGTCATTCCGATGGCTGCAGGTTTTGGCTGAAATTGAATTGGCATGCAGCCTCTGGGCATGCGCGGAGTGAGGCTCCTGTAAAGGTTTTCTTCAGAAGAACATGAAAGGTTTTCCATACTCAGCCCTGATCATACAATGGACTTACTGCCTTGCTAGTAGTGACCCCAGAATCCTCTTTGTGGAATAAAGTCAGTTTCAGTCAATGACTGGAGAACCAGGGAGCTCCACATGGACTGAGGTCCTGCTAGGTACCAGGTCTTGACTCTCTACTGCTATGTTGCATGCCCAGATATGACTTGGATAGCTGAATCTGTGCTTTCTAGGACGTAAACTGCTACCTTGAAACTGGAATGAATCTCATCCTAAATCCATAACTCACTCAGCCTCAGCTTCTGGTACAGTAGTTTGGTCTATGTGGGGGTGTAGCCACCAGACCAAGTCTCAAAGAGGATGGATGTGTGATGGGTGCACTAAATTCCTTCAGTGCTTTTCAGTCATCTGTTAGTACCATTGACAACACACAGGATGAGCTGAGTACCTCTTTGGGGAGCTGCATGTTAGCATCTGCAAATGATCACACTGAGCTAAGCTAAATCCGGACTCGAATGTCCGGGAGTAACCTGGTGCCCAAGCAGAGTGCTGAGACTCAAGAACCCACAGCCTGATCTGTCTATGTGCAAATGTGGTGAAGAGTGGTACTGAGGGAACGGGAGGATGCCAGAATTTCTCTGAGAAACTGCTTCCAAGCTGAGTTAATTTTCTATTATACTGTGCTCTTAATAGTAGAGTCTGGCCACGGAAAACCATTTATATTTTCTCCTAAGATAGATGGCGTGTGTGTTCCTACAGCAAGTCTCATGTCTGAGATCTCCCCAAAGCACCCTGCAAACTTTGGTGCCTTTCTGTTCTCAAGGAGCATCTCTCTGGATTGTTCTAGTTTCAGTATTGTGGCCATTAAGAAGCTGATCTAGTTTAAACACTTCTAAAATGTCTACAAGGTCTGTTGTGCTCGGGCTCAAGATGCTGTACTAGAGACGGCAGCTCAAGCTGTTTTGACAAGGGCTTGCTGGAGTGCCTGTTTGCTTTGTGCACACAAGGCCCGAAGAGGCTTAAGGCTTCTAAAGTTTCAGGGACAGATTCCTGGCAGAGGAAAACTGCTGAAGCTCTTCAGAAACCAGGGGGCTTGTGCCACTCTACTCCAGGCGAGGGTGGGGACCTTAGGGGTGCTCTAACTGCTTAAATTGCTCTGCAGTTTTAGGGAGTTTACAGTAAGCCTCTTAAACTGCTCTAAGGGCTTACAGTATCTTAAGCCTCTTAAATTATATTAAAAAACTTACAGTATTTTGGCAGAATCTACAGTTTGGAAGGATTCAAGGTTAGAAAAAAAATCAAACTTGGCTTGTTCAATAGATTTTATTGGGAATTAAATGTTTGATAAAATGCTGTTTAAATAATTTTAAACTTATAAATTATAAATCTACATACTTATTTTGCCAGTATATATTAAAGGAATTGCTCATGAGCATACATTAAAATGTTCAAACTGGAGGAAGATGTCTAATTGTAAACTCACAATTTCCTGTTTAAGGTGTAATTAATTTTACAACCACTCATCTATTTTTTCTCAAGTTGGACTTAGTTTTTATGTCACATCTACCTCTACAAAATAAGACAGCTTTTCAAGTCCATCCTGACCTAATTCTGAGAAATCAGAGAGTAAAATGTCTCATCGGAACATATGAGAAAAGTACGTTTATTTCCAAACTCAAATAATTCAAAGAGAGATCTACTGGCATTCCTGAAAATTAAGCAACAAACAAAACCAAAAAAAAAAAAAAAGAAAAGCCCTTTAGGCTGAGACTAAATTGAACAGTTTTCTTCATGCACAATTGAAAGGAGAGCTTAAAAGAAAAGAAATTGGAGAGTTAATGTGACTACAGAGATGGTAATATGCCTATGCTCTCAGACTCATTAGCTACTAAATTTTAGTGATTCTTTGAGCATGATGATTTCTGTGACACGAGAAATATATCGATTTTTCCTATGTTTCATTGTAATTGAAGTAGTTATGGAATGTATCGGTAAAAGTGCTGCATAACTGCCCTTACATGCACACACACACTGAGTTTTTCTGCTTTCCCTCAAATTTCAACAATAAACCGCATCTCTCATCTTCCCCATCTGTCTGTCATAAAGGTGTCTGAGGAAGAGGCAGCAAGTCTTTCCCATGGAAATCTTGTGCCACCTACATGAAGGAGCTCTGTCTATTACAGCATTGGTGTGATGTCTGGAGTCTGTCCACATGAACAAATGGGCACCATATGTGGTTGACAGCCAGTTCTTTCAATTCCAGCAAAGCCAATTGATTTGAGTACACCAATTTTGTATTGGTCTGCTGGGAGCCATCAGACGGTCCTTAATTTTGACAACTCAATCAGCAAGAAGGTTATGCTCCTACAGGGCAAAGGATGAAGTAACTTCTGACTTAAATCTCTAAGTGGGACTTGCACCAAACCTGAGCTGGATCTTTTCTGAAGCTTGATACATTGATTAATTTTTTTAAATGAACATGCTCTGATTGTTTTGCAGCCTGGTGCTCAGTAACAGGAATTGTCAACACGGTCAAAACCAGAAAGGGTCCTAGAAATTCTGCGTTCAAAAGGAACCCAGAAACTTATTTGCCAAAAGAATATGAGAATCTGTCTCACAATTCCTTGCACTCAGAGGAGATGTGGGGACAAGTATCCTGATACTGCTTGTAACTTGAATCTTCAACTTATTTCCATGGGCCAGGTCAGTGGCATCATTTTTAGCTGAAGTATTTGAAAGTGCAAATGCTGCTGGGCAGTAAGCTAAACCTCCAAAACTATGACTTGTCTTGTAAAAGTTCCTTTTATGCTACACAGGAGAAGAAAAGCTTCCTGTGAAGAAATGTTGAAGAAGCTGGGGTTGTTCAGGCTGGAGAAGGCCCCAGGGAGACCTGGTTGCAGCCTGCCAGTACTTGAAGAGAGTGTAAAAACAGAAGGAGAGAGACTTTTCACATGGTCTGATAGTGATGGGGGAATGGTTTTAAGCTAAAAGAGGGGGTTTAGGTCAGATGTTAGGGTGGTGAGGCCCTGGCACAGCCCAGAGCTGTGGGTGCCCCATCTCTGGAGATGGTTCCAGGCTGGGTGGGCCCTGGGCCCTGAGCTGGTGGGCACCCAGCTCACGGCTGTGAGGTCCTTCCAACCCAACCGTGCTGTGGTTCTGTGATTCTATGATTCAACACCCCCTCTAAGCACTTTTTTTTTGTTTTGTTGCTCATCTATCTATGAGAACTTGGCACTACTGAACCCCAGTCTTTTTTTCCCTGAAAATAGAGGTAATTATGGGGGGTGAAGGGGAATTGTTTTGTGTTTATCGTTATTATTTTGTGGATATTTTTGTAACATCTTTTAGAGATTAAGTTCAATTAGGAAACAGATGGCACCAAAATATCGTCAAACATTTCTGATGGGCAGCAAATTACTGACTTAATTATGTAAATAATTAAAATTTATATTTACACCTGATCATCCAAATGAGGGTGAAAATACCAATTTCAGGGTTTGTTATGATTGCTGGCAGGATGTCAACCTGTGAGTACACCACTTCCTTCTTTCAGCTTCAGATGTCTCTCTTAGATCCTCAAACAGTGAAAAAAGACCCTGGAAAATGGAGAAAGAAACAATGAGTGAAGACTATCAACAGTATTTCTGCCACGTAGGCATTCTCTTGACTTTAAAAGGAATTTCTGTGTTGGTTCAGGGCGTGTTGTTATTAGAATGCTCACTGCAACCACATCCAGAAGTACCAGCTCAAATCAAGCTGTCCGTGTGCAAGAGGCTATACAAGATATTCTAAGAGATGGTTCTTGCACTGAAGAGCTTATAGGGCAAATAAACAGGGCTGACAAATAGTGGAAATAAGAGCAAGACTGAGACGGAGTGAGGCAGTTTTATTAACTTCTGTATTACAGATGCAGAACTGAGGCACAGAAAGATAAAATGTGTGATTCTCATTTGCACTAAATTTGCTTTCCACCACCCTGGCAGCATAAATGGGCCATGAAGTGGGTATATATTATATTTACACTCACTTTTCACTTCTCCTGTGATGTTAAAATGCTTCAGCGTTAGTGAATATCAGACCCAATATGATTTCTCTAAGATCACAAAGGAAATCGATGTCATTGAACCCACATTTCCTTAGTGCCACTTCAGTGCCTTATTTACCTAACATCCTTTCACCCTTTCCCAGGCCCTCATTTTGTATGTACAGCTATGCGTAGTGTTAGAGTTCCTCTTGGTATTATTAAATCTGTTTTGAAGAACAGCTTTCCTGGGAACCCATAAACAACAAGGAAAATGAGTCAACACTGCCTTGTCTTTTTGCCTTCGCTTACTTCTCTAGACCATGATGGAGATGCAATAGGGAAAGCTGGGAGGCACTGGCAGAGATCAGCATGCTGACTTCTAACCTGGCAATTTTCTATTTTACACATCTTAGTTTTCTTCTAGGCTCCGAGATGGATCTGCTAGAAGTCATCATGAACCACAACTTGTATTTGTTATTCTATCATTGGAAAGTATATGCCAGAGCAGAGCTGAATTTGTCTTCAAAAAACTAACCCTCTTGGTTGTTTAGGACATGGATCTGCTTCGGTCAACCTTCTCCAGAGGTTGGGATGGGTAAAACAGATACAGTCCCATGGTTTTGATGCGGAGCCATCTTTGAAGGTCAAAATTGAGCTGTTGTGGTTCTTCATATCTTTTGTATTGTAGGTTCTGCAATATTAAGATTTTTATCTTAGCCCTTTTTTATCAGTTCTATTCTCCCATCCCTAATTTGGAGCCAGTGGTGTTGGGGAGGGGAGAGGTGATAGGGAGGTCAGACAAATGCTTCTATTGATATCCCTGTAATAAAAAGAACTTTACTTTCCCTTCTGCTGATAGCAGTCAAAGGAGCTTTGCTTTTGATAAAATTAACCTTGGAGCCAGAAACAACAGAAGCTGCTCTGATTTCATCAGCCATTCTGTCTGAGGAGACGTGATCACTTACTAGCAATGAAGAGGACATGTTGCCTCTGCAGGTAACTAATGTAATAGGGTAAATTCCTCCCCTCATTTCAGTGCTGTGTGCCCCACCTCTAGCAGTCTCTGCTCAGAGTTTCAGATCCTCATCCCACCAGAGGGATGAAGAGAAGAAAAACAGAAAACACAGTATTCATGCTGTGCATAGACCTGCTGACTCCCATTTACATCTTCACACAGCCATGCTTAGATCTCACCTTGCTCCCCTGCACTCAACGTTTGCTGTGCACGATATCTTTAACAGGACTTTTGCTTGAAGTCAACGCACAGCTTAAAGCTACCAATGTGCTGAAGTATTCAGTTGGATCAGGGTCCAAAGGGTTATTTTCCCAAGAGAAAACTGATTGTAGAGACAGTGGAAGGACAACAGCCTTGTCTTTCTAGCCATCCTTAGTGCTGCTTGGAAGTCAGGGATGAGTTTGCCTCTTCAAACTTGAAGCCATGGTGTTATCACAAGCTGATTTTATGGTTTAAGTGCTCCCCCAACCAGCCATTTATCAAATGTTTCCCGTCTCTAAATTCTTTATTTAATGTGTTAGCAACCACTTCAAAATAGTACCTGTGCCCCATAATACTCAAGTACTTCACCATAAAAGATAATGATTATGATTATGATCTGCATAAGCAAAGGCCATTGCCTGGTCTATGCTGATAGTATAAAGGGATTTGCCATACTATTCCCTCCACTCAGAAACATTCTCCTGTGCACCCAGAGCTGTTAACACCATTCTGAGCTGTCACCACACGTGACTGAAATGACTCATAGCCTCAGCTGTTATTCAAAGGCAGAAATAAAACCTATTAATTCTTTTGGAGGCTGCTTCCCCATGTGGCCTGAAGACCATGCTTGCATGGTGCAGAGAAGCTGGGACTGAAAACAGGATGCTCAGCAGGGGATTGGGTGACTCTCAAGAGATGGTGGCTCTTAGGAGTGGTAATTCTCTGTTGTGTGCTCCTCCTTCCCTCTGCCTCCTCTTCCTGGGACTGCCCCAGAGGCTGTTTGCAGGCTGTGTGTAGATTGGCTATGAAAATGCATCCCAGGCTGCCAGCTTCTGAGCTCGTAGGTGTGCTGCAGTGTGTTGGATCTCATGTGCTGTGGAGTGTAATATTTGGTTGGGCTCAGGGTTGTGCTCAGAGCTTTGCTGTCATCATGGGCAGCAAGTCTGGGTTGAGAAAGACAGAACCCATTGCTTCACCAGAGCGACAGGAGAGTCTATGCAGTGAGTTTTCAAGCTGTGCATCTAGATGTCCATGTACTGTGGGCTCTCATCTAAGAAAGTGTTAGTGGAAAAGTCTTTAGCCCAAGCAGAGTCATCAGTAGTCAGAACGGATCCCTGCTCCTGCTCAGCCTTGTCAGAAAATCCTCCCCTTTCCTCTGCTCTGGATAGATCTCTCCACGTAAACCTAGCTACCAGAAAAGCTTTGTCCACTGCAAAGTTGTGGGTCTCCTTTATCACCCATGACTGTGTACTACCTTTGGCTGGATTGACATAACGATAATAACCAATCCAGAAATTGTGTCTTCTTCCCTCTTGCTTTCTGCTGGAGCAGAGGGATGAGAGGGACATTTGTATTTGCTGGGGAAGGAAATTCTACAAAGCACTGCTGCAGAAGGCTTCCAAAGGGTTTCCAGGGGAAATCTCTGCCAATCCACTGTGCTGTTGATTAGCACAGTGTTTTAAGCAGCTAAGGGTAATATTTCCTCAGCAGACAGCTGTAAATGCTCGTTGTCAATATGTACAAATAAATATTTCAGGTGAAACAGACAAAGGCATAATGGCTCATGTCTCCTCCCAAATACACTGTGTGCTTTTTTCTGCTTTTTTTTGCTTTGTTTTATACATCAGTATAATTTTGATAAGGACCTGAAAAAGGGACATCAGAATGTAAATGGGGAATGAAACTCCTCTGACTTTTTTCCCAGCTCTGCATGACAGCATTGCCCAGTGATGAGAGCTTATTCACAAGAAATTGTTTCTACTTCTGCCCTGATAGTATGACCTTAAGCAAGTCACATTTACTCTCTGGCTCTTTCTTTCTTCCCTCCTACTACACCTCTTTTCTGGATTTATTTGTTTATTTATTTTAATGCTGTCCATTTTAGATGCATCTGAAAAGAAATCCATGTCCAGAGAGGATGCTAGAAGCTATTGTACTAGAAATGAGTTTTTAAGCCCCACATGGCCAATTGCTTACTTATGCTGCTGTGTTGTGGATTGTACAATTAGTCCTAATAACTCAGCAGGGGGAGTTGGAGATTCTCAAATTCACTTCCATTCTTCTTATTCATTTTCATAGGGGAAAGAAAAAGCCTTTTTTCTCTATGGGTGAAAAAACGTTAATATCTTATTTGGTGTTGTCCTACACAATTGAAATATGCAGCCACTTCACTGGTTTTAGAATCAAAGCATTCCCTCGATTATGTAGTTGTGTGAGAGAGAATTGAAATTTCCACACGCCCATTCACAGCTTAATTGATTCTTCTAACTGTAATGCAATTTTTCACCCTGTATCTTTTGGACAAAATGTTTACAGTGATATTGTTTTGCTGTAAGCCCACACTATTAAGTTGTTTAGAGAGAGAAGTTGGCTGGAGAAAATCAACAGCAATAATGTCATGCTGGTTATGTGGGGGATACCTGGGAGAACAACAGCCTGGCTGCAGGTGTTTGGGCTCCTAGGTTGTCAGTGTTTGGAAAAATAGATGAAACCCTCAGAAACCAACTGGCCAAATCCTTTTAGAGTGGGAAACGTGTCATCTCCTGGAAAACCTTGAAATATAGCAGCTCTCTTTGTAGGGTTGTAGCTCAATATTTTTAGGTCTATCATTTGCAGTCGAGATAATTCGTGCCTCCCTAAAAGTATCATGCTTGGAAACAGCTTTTCAGATCATCCACATCTCGGGTAACTCGCTTTTTGACATCAGATGAGCAAAATCAGAGGCTGAGGCAGGGATGGGCAGAAGCATGGAAGCTTTTTTGAAAGAAGGAGCAAACCATGCAGTATCAGGGTTCAGGGAGCCATCAAACAGAAGGAGCTCTGGAGCCAGGGTGTGTTTGTGGTACTCGCACTCACGCGTAGCCAACTGCAGCAAAATTACACATTTTTGGCTGGGCTGTTGGATTAATAGCTAACCTACCGTTATGTGGTGAGAATAGATTTAAATGCAATGAGGTACTGTGGAGAAGATTTTTGGTTATAGTTCTGACTATAGAAATGTTGTGTTATTCATTAATTCAGAAACCAACAGCTACTCTATTTATATACACACATCTGTATCTTTCTATATATGAACAGCCTTGCAAAGAGTTTGATAAGAAAATATCTCAGTCGGTTGAAGATTTATTAGTGATGCTGTGGAATTGTCCTGTTTTCTCTAAACCACTTGCGAGACTGTTATGTTTTTCACCTATATTTAAACAGCTTGACTGAAATAAATATGGCCTGATTTTCACCCTGGATGTTTTCTGTGCACAGCGTTGGTCTTTGATGCATACACAAGATAGTAATTAATTTGCAGTTTCATTCACTAAGAGAGACATGAAATGAGAACGTCTCTAGATAGATAGCAATTACTGTTTTACAGCACACCACAAGATTTTTAAATGGAATGCCATTCCTTTATACAAATTGTTTTCCTAAAGATCAGAGTTGGCCCTTCTATCCCACTATCTCTTTCTCTGGAGCTTGCCTGGAAAATCTCCTGTGTGCTGGGAAGAGGAGGGCCTTGCAGAGCGACAATCTGTGTCTTGCTGCACTCGGAGCATTTGTAAACATCTCACAGTGTTTGCTCAGAGGTTTTTTTCCTGCTGTATTTCTGATGAATGCAATGAAATGTGAGGGAAATGAAGGTCTCCTAAGTACATTTTAATTTAGATGAAAAATTATACATTATTATAGCATACTGGTGGTTGTTCTGACATAATTGATTGGGAGGGCCATCTACAAAGAACAGCAGGAAACCTTGACATTGAGGAGACTACAAAACCTGAATTAACCATGTAAAAATGTGATGGAAAACAGCTGGATCTGGTGGCCTGGACTGGAAGAGTGAAGAATTGAATATTGGTTCTGGTTGAGCCATTCTCTAGGTGAATCAAGTGTTTTTTTCTGTGACTTTGTTTTCCCTCAACAAAATGGCAAGGCAGGTTTTTATTAATTCTTGAAGTGATGAATATGAGACAAACATTGAAAGAGACTTTTTGCTTGTGCCTGAAACATCAACGATGACACAGATAGGGGAAGATTCAGCTCCCCTCGTTCCCTGCTCCAGCCTGGTACCAGATTGTACTGCAACCACCTTCTAATCCTCTCCAGCTTCATTGGACAGATGAGTGATTGCAGTCCTGCAGTCTGCCCCAGTGCAAATGCTGGAGCTGATGGCATGGGTAATGCTGATTCTGAATTTTGGGATATAAAGTCCTTTAGGTCCAAGGGTCCTGTCTGGCTGCTCTTCTCCTAGTGCTTTAGGACATCAAGTAGAAGGAAAGGATTTTCATCCAATGGAACAAGTCCAATAGACCAAGTAAAATAACTGAGATATACGTAGCTGCTTTCCACTTCACATTTAAAGGGAACTTTTGTATCATTGGGTTGTGCAGCTCCATATCCTAAGGAGAATAGTCCTTATTTGATGTTGTAGATAGCGGTGTCATTGATGTATCAGATGTTGTTAGGAATTACAGAGATAGAAGCAAAAGCTGAAAATAATTGGAACTTAAGAGAAAAAGTTAGCTTTGGGAAGAGTTTTGGGCAAGTCATTCAGATTACTTTGAAGTGCCTTCCCTGTGCTGCTGAAACACTCAGCACTTATCTGCCTGCAGGAAAACCTGCGATCCAGAGGATGCTGTGAAATCAAAATGCTTCTTGTAAGTGTTTGCTAGGTCAGAGGGACATATATCTCACCTGGAATTGTGTAATCCAAGGCAACAGACAGCTTTAGTTTATTCAGATCCTTACAAAATTATTGCCATAAACCTTTTCTGAGCTGAGTTAGAGGATGCATTTATTTGGCTGCAATGGATTTACACTATCTCCAGAGAACCAGCTGAAAGTTCACACCCTACACGGTCCTCTTGGGCAAGAGGAACCGATGACACTGAAGAATGTATTTTGAGACGGTTTTGAAGAGACCATTACTGACTTCTGCCTGGTGCAGGCATTAGCACCCATTCAGAGGGTCTCAAAGCAAGCCCTTACGTCTAGAGGCAACGCTAGCAAACCTGTGTAAAAATGTCCCAGCCTGACGTGAAGTGATAGGGTTTTCACATCACTGCTAATAAAAAGGGCTGGCAAAAAGGCTACGTGTGTCTTACATTGTCAGAATGAGACTTAAGTGGTCTTTATCTGATGCATGAGATGTATGCTGCTTGCTGTTCCCCGGGCTAAATGTCATCCCCATGAGAACAAATGCTCTGCCTCACCTCTGCATTTCATAACCGAATGCATGTATAATAATTGCTTCTTTCAGACTGCAAACGTCCGGCTTCCTTAAGCTTTCCTCACCAGGTCTCTTACACCTTTTTACTTATGAGTTCCTATGAGCTGCCTCTCCATTCCTCCACCCCGTTTTTCTGAAATATAGATGTGTATAATAAAGCACTGAGCTCCAACTGAACACACTCTTCCAATTAAGGCCCTACTAGAGCATAGCTGAGTGGAATAATTGCCTCTCTTGTTTTACACAGAATACTCTATTAGCAGTTTGAACAGTTTGATCTGGGACTCAACATTCACCCAGAATACTTGGACTTTTTTTTTTTCAACCTTCAGCAGCACATGAGAAGATGGGTGTAGGCTCTGCCAGGCCACATCTGAGGCTCCAGTAAGCTGTTGGTAGCAGGAAACATGGCCTATCTGTTTCATCTTTTCCATTCCTCTCATTTTTGGACAATTTTGTATCTGCTTATTTTATTGCCTCTACAACTTTGTACCCACGGCAGGTATATTTTTTTCCTTGAGCCTTCCACTTCACTGCAGCACAATGTGTAATGCAGTGCACAAGATGAAAGCTGTTATCTGATTTGAGTTTAATGTTTGAAAGTCCGCAAGCTGGTTTATCTAAAGACACTCCCTGTATAATTGTATACTTAGAATTCAGCTGCAGTGTAATAGGGCAGATGCTCTGTATTCTGTCTGGAATTACTATTCCAGAAGATACTATTTATTTTTAAGCAAATAGGAATGGGAAAAAAAGGGGAAAAAATATTGCAACATAAGAAAATGTATTCAGTGAAGTTTCACAAAAATCTACCCTGGGGTTTGATGGAATTAGATTGGATTTAAGTGAATAGGAGAAAAATCAGGAGTCTGGAGAGATGAGGATTAAAATTCAACAGTAATAGAAAGACTTCAGGTGGTTCTAATCAAGGAATCAACCCTTTTGGGCTAGGTGATGAACAAAAATGTCATACAAAGTTTCAAAGTGATCCTGGGATTTGAATCCAGCTCCTGTATGTACTTCCCTTTAGATGCATTTTAAAGCCACTTTATTAATATAATGAAAGCAAATTACTTAAATGACTTGACTGGTTTCAGAGGATCTAAGTCAATGGGCTCTGACCGGAATTGTCATTGTGCTGGTTCAGGATCTATCAATATGATCTTCAAATCTGAGCCTGAATGTACAGTTGCTATGAAAAGTATTTACGGCCTCCAGCTCAAATACGTAGTGAAAACATGGCAGAGAAGTAAAACAAATAAATCATAAAGACAAAGAAAGAGGAGAACGGAAGCTCTACTATGTCATTTTATTGGGGGAACTGAAACACGGGGAGATTAATGGTTTCATTTGAAGCTACAGCACAGTCTGTGACAGGATCAGGAGCAGAATCCAGGTCCGTTGTTGAAAATTGGATTTTTGATGAAAAACTTCACGCACTCTCTAAAACGAGGAAAATTTCACCTCCCCTCAGCCAGAACTACCTTCTGAGAGAGATGGGAGCTTGGAGGCACAGAGAAGAGCTCTGAGCTCACAGCTGCTTCTCTCTGCCTGTTTTCTCTCCACAGAAGGGTCCATTCCAGCTCTGAATTTGGTGGCTAGCTGATGAAGCTGATACTCAAGCGTCAAAGTGAGGGAGTCAGACCAGGAGGTATTTCACAGAAATTTTGTAAGAAGAGTATTATATTAAACTGCCGTGAAATTTTATGTCTTTTTACTGAAAAATATCAGCCCTTGTTCAAATGAAAGTTAATATTTTTCCCTGAGATACAGCATTTGCATTGATGAAGACCATTTTTCATATAAAACTGTGAAAATCCCTTAATTTCACACCTGTCAATACTGAACCACCATCTTGGAAAGGTTTGACTAGGGAAAAAAAATTCACGAAGTTTTTCAATAAGGCTTTTGCAGCAGTTCTCATGCAGCCGTGAAATGTCCTGGGGTATAATTAAGAAAAAAACCCTTTGTGACATTTTGGGGGGAAAATATATATTCAACTCTGCTCACACAGTTCCAGAAAGGAAATTAATTCTACATAAAATGGTAGCCTCCTAAGACTTAGTAATGAGAACAACTGTCTGCTACAGAAAGACTGAAATAACAATGAGGGTTGGTGCTATTTTAATAGATCAGCCCTGCTCTTCTATTCTGGAGAGAGGAGAAAAAAATGAGGAGGGGGCTGAGAACTCCTGAATGGAGGAAGCCACGCAACCCTCCTCCATGACAGAGACCTTCACACCTTTGTGACAGCAGAAGTGATGAACAGACGTGGATCTGCCAGCAGCCCCCGAGCTAGCATTGCAGGCTGCAGGCAAGTGGCATGAACTGATATAGGATCGTGGCTTCGGGTGCAGTAATTATAATAAAGCATGATTAGAAGTCTGCCATTGAGCCAGCGCGGCAGGGCAGGGTTTCCATAGCCAGCGGTGCCTGGGGAGGGTGCGTTTAGCAGCACGCTGAGCTCCTCCCAGCGGTCCAACCAAACTGGTACCCAAAGACAGCCACAAGACTGGAAGTCCTCCCCAAACGCTGAGCTGCCTTCCAGCCTCTGCCATCACTCTGCCCCACTCTGCATCATCCTATCTTCCTGTGCATCCTCATTACAGAAAAACGCCCACTTTTACTTTGCCAGTGGACAGCAGTGGACAGCCCAGCCAGAGGATGCTGCAGCATGCCTGTGTACACGGGCACTGACACGCACACAGTTGTCTGCACATACAGATTTGCTTTCTGTGAATACTGGCTATGGAATTTTTCTCTGCAGAAATCACTTGACTGCTGAAAAGTCACCAGAGTTTTTTCATACACTTCTGTTTTCTGTAGCAGCAAGGGCATAAAGGTGCCAATGGAAAATTGCTTTGGTACCTTGAACTGTAAATGATGCTGTTTTCATGATTCATCAAATCCGTCTGAAGCAGAGGTGGCATGTCAGCAGGGCTAGGCAAAGTTTAGAACATAATAGGGCCCAAGAGGTGAGAGACATGTCTTTCATTTCAGTGGAGCATCTTTGAAGTGACTGCTGGAAATAATTAGGTTCCTTGATTTCCATTGCCATTTGGTGCTCTTCACGCTAATCAGAGTAACTGCACATTTGCATGAACTGGAGGGAATAGAAGTATTTCGTATTAGAAAGAGCTTGTAACAAAGATAAAGGTCTCCTGGTTTCAGAATTCTTTGTCCCTGCAATTCTATACCACACTTCTGGCAAAAAAAAAAAAAAAAAAAAGAGGCAAAAAATGTATATTTAATATTTATTAAAGTGCCTCAGATCTTTATAATCTTTAAACTTTGGGCCCGTTAAATATTCCAAACTCTTTTTATTTATTAATAAATGTTTCATTCTGCCTCTTCCCAAGCTTGAATGAAGCTCTTAGGTCACACTGCCTGTGAGATGAATCGCAGAGGGGAAAACGAATAAAATCAGATTTCTAATCACTTTGAAGGATTCTTTAAGGACTTTTGGGGTCCCATGTTTAAAGAAGGGAGTGAGAGTTGTGATGTCTGACCTTTCCCTTCCAAACTCAGCATTAATTTATAGTTTTTTTATGATCCTGAGCACATCAGCTTCACCTCTCTGTATCTCATTTTATCTATATGTAGAATTAGAAGAGAAAAATATGACCCTATTTTACAAAGGTTTTACAGGTCTTAATAAATTTCTGATATTAAAGTGCAGTGGAAGCTTTGCTTTATAAAATACAGGCTATGTTTTCAATAGAGCTCAGCTCTTATTTAGACACCTCTATGAGAACCTGGGCATTGAGGTCATCTTATGCCCCGAATCTTTGCAAATATCTAATTCTAAGAATCACAGCATTCTCTGCGGGAGGCTGAGCTCTTAAAGCAATCCAGGTTTTACTCATATGCCAAAACTGGAAGCAGCCTGCTTTGAAAATCTCTCACTAATTTGAAAAATATGAATGCAGGGGAATCCAGTCCTGAAATCACTCTATTTTCCGAGTGAAATTAGTTTGAAGAGGGATTTTTCATAGGGCTTAGAGTAGATAGAATACTCCTGTTCTCAGTGGGAACAGTGGGAGTTTGGCCATGGATTTCTAAGGAGCCAGGGTGCTGCCTGCATGGGGTATTTTATAGAGCAAGTTGTAACACTGACGTTAGATGAGAAAACTTGATGAGAAAGATGCCAAACAGCATTTATCTTGGCAATTAAGAGTGCCTCCTTTGCTTTTGATTTACTTACTTCCTCCCATACACATTATTCTTTATGTCAATAGGTGTTTCTGAAAGATGACTGTAAATGTTCATTTCAATTATTTAAAGCAAAGAGAGTAAAAAATGGCAGAGTGACTGAAGGATTGAAATTCCACTCCTGGTATTTGCAGAATATGCTGTTCTTGTCCTTTTCTGATATCCCCCTTGCTCTCTTTATCCCAGCCCTTCCTGTGGTGTGGAATTGTCCAACTAGGACAAATTTTGCAGTGTGCTTTTATCCCATGAATCTCCTGCAGCTCCTTCCTGTAGCCAGGGAAATATTCCTGCTGACTTCAGAGCAATCTGGATGAAGTCTTCTCCACCAAAAGCTCATACCAAGGCTTCTACCTCCTGCCGTCTTCTCAGGATCACTAATGCAGCTGCTGACCCATGGAAGACTGTACAGCTCTTACAGACTCAGCTGTGCACAGCCAGCCTTCAGGAGGCTTGGGCACAAAAATCAACATTTGTTCTTTCTTTTTTTTCTGGAGAATAGATGAAGGCTTTTTAAAAGGAGACCACCTCAGTGATGCTCTCCTTCCCATGCAGGTCTCTTTCTCCTTTACTGTGCTTTGATGTTGATCTGAACATGGATTCATAAAAATGCTGATATTTGGGGAGAAATATATTTAATCATGGAATGAGCTCCACTGGAATTCACAGTTTCTTCTAATTTTTACTGACTTAATGGAAGAAATATTTGTCTTCAGGTTCCTTGCAAGGTAGAGAAAACACTTTCAGTGGTCTGTAAGTCTGAATTGGAGGATGAATGGAAGATGCTATGAGAATCCAGTCATCCTTGTAGAGCTGTGAGACATGTGAGCATGTAGTAGACTCAAGATAGAACTGTACGTGATAAACATGAGATTCACCACCTCTTGCTTTACCTTTGCAAAAGTTTATTTTATCTAATCTAACTTCTTAAGATTTCTCTATAGTCAAAATTTCATTTGAAGCAGGAAAGTTGTATGCAAAGCATACTCTTTTCTTTCCATACACTGAAAGTGAAAAAATACGTTGCTCCAAACCACATTTCACAGGCTTTTTTTTTTTTTTTCTTATTTTTACCCCAAGTTTCCAAACTGTCATGCGGTGACACTGAAATTTCAGGAGCATTGAAGTTGTTGCTAGTGAACTGCATGGGGCTGTCTTGAAAGCAACGTCCGTTCACCAAGCAGCCTGAGGGAGAAAGCCTTCTCCTGCTAATTTTGTCTGTCTGAAGGTAGAACAAAAACCACAGTGAAAAGAGAACAAAGGTTCTGAAGGTCCCTCCACATTTCCATTTGGAAACAAAACATTTATAAACTTTTGCTTTAATTCCCTTAGATCTTTGTTACAATTTTTTACTACTTTTTAAATGCAGAAAATGTAGCTAAATTCAAAGACACAGTGGGAAAGAGACATAAGCTTGAACCATAGGGGTTATAGTTTCTAGTAAACAGTTCTCTTCTCACCACCGCTGTAAGACTTCCATGGCTGAATTTAACCTAGCGGCTACTTAGTAACAATCAAGAGCTTTTCATCTCTCCAAGCTGATTCCTCAATTATTTACTATTTTGGAATTATAGAGGGGTAAAAAAATGTCTTTGTTAATCAAGCAGGAAAAATCCTTCTCTTGACCTGAGCAGGTGCCGAAATCCAGGCTTCTTCTTAACACCTGCAGGATGTCTTCAATGGATTTATGAGTTACAAGACTGATTTTCAGCTGCTAAGGAGTGTGCTTTGATTTAGTAAGGTGGATGATTCCCTTACTCCAGGGAATTTTGTTTTCTTACGGGTGGATTTTTCTCTTTACATATATTGTTTTCTTGCTAAAAGAGAGATTCCTGAAGACAGTTACATATTGCAGTGAAGAGAGGCATCATCAGGGTGGGCTGAAAATAATACTGTCATTAGCCATGTCTCTGACAAACTGTACAAGTCCCAGGTAATATCAGGTTTTGCAGCTGACAGCTCTTATGATTTTAATTCTCCATGAATGAAAGCTAAGTTTCTAGTTCTTGTGTTCATGCAGACTACTGGGGTCTGGATGCTCCATGACTAGAAGATGTAACTCAAGAAGGAAGGCTCTGACTCAAGGCCAAGTTGCATTTTGGCCAAATTCAATTGTCTGAAGGAACTATGGATGTACACTGGGGAGAGAAAGTTACGTTAAATGCTCTGGTCCAGGTCCGTTTGCAATATCAAAGCTAATTCGATTTTGAGCACGGGCTCTCCTATTTCAATGAAATCATTAGCCACCACAGCTGTGGTCTTACCTCTCCCAGAACTAATTCTCACTAGGAAACAGAGCACTGAGCTGCTCTGATTTCTCAGTGGGTGCTTTCCATAATGTTGATGGATGCTTGCTCATCTTGGACCAGATCTGTGAGGGAGTTTGCAAGGACCACAGTTCCCAAGTCCCAAGACAAGGGGACAACATGCGTCATCTTTTTCAGTGCCTACACTGCCTGATGATAATGATGGACTTAAAGCTCTTCTGTCTTTGACCTATTTTGAGGGAAATTTGGATCCAAGATGATGCATATGGAAAGCACTCTCAAGACATTTCCGAAGTCAGAGAATACAGTTGTTGTTAGATGATGTGGGTACTTGACAGACGAGAGAAAATTGTACTCATTGCAGACTGCTTTCCTGAGGGGTTCACTTATCCCATGATTGTGCTGTGGCTTCATAGCTATGTTCTTGCCCAGGGGATGTGAGTGCTTACAGCATGTAACACAGGTATACACCTCACCAGCTGCAAAACTGTACTTGTGGCAAGCAGTGTGGCCAGCTGAGGGCAGGCTTTGTACGTGACCTAAATGTCCTCTTTCGCTCACTGGTGAATTTAATCTACAAAACTCTTCCAGGAGATGGGAAAGTGCTGTTGCCACCTTTTCACAGCTGAGGAATGGAGACAGAGAGAGCCTCACTGACTTCCCTAAAGTTATAATTGTGGCTTGTGGGGATCAGAGGATGTGGCAGCCGAGGAAGGAATTGATCACGAGCTTTCTGATAGCACCCTGATGATTAGAATAGCCTGCTTTATCTGTAGATAGGTGTAATTCCACTCTTTCTACCCAGCCTTTTGTCTGCCTTGTCTTCTGAGATAGCAGGCTCTTTAGAATAGGCACCATCTGATATTTTATGTAGCACTTAGCAAAATATAGTCCCAATCTCGCTGGGCCTCTAGGCATTACCATAATCAGTGCATTAGGGGTCATTTTTTCAGACAGAAATTTGAAAATAACTTTGAGCACTCCTTTTAATGGAAGTTTTCTTTTACCTCTCTCAAAAAAGGAGGTGGAGAATGGGAATTTACGTTTTCTCTCTCGGGCTTGCAGAGCTGCACATCTATATTGAATCTAGAAAAAGATGTACGTCCCCAGCTCCCCTAAAAGGAGCCTTCTGGGTATTTTGGATGAGGGAAAAAAAAAAAAAAAAAAAAAGTTATGAAAGAGCCAAGATATTTAGCTTTGAAAATTAGCTACTCAGCAGGCCAGCATTAAAATTAATTTAATGGAGTGTAAATTAAGATACTTGACACTTTTTTGATCATTTTTCATATACAGTGCTGACCGATGGAAATAAAAGCTTTCTCCCCCATGAGATTAGGACAAGGAAATTCACAGATTTACCACTCCCACCCCATGGGGTGCTTTCCTCTTCAGGATTCAATGTAATACATCAAATTAAGTCTTTAAATATTAAGCATTGGCATGAGCCTTTGCATATAATAAACCAACTTTTCAAAAAATGTTTCGTTCACGGACATCGAAATGTGTAAGGAATTTTCCTTTCAAATACACTGTGGAAGTTAATAAAGTTCACTCAGAGTTTACAGCAAGGATTTTCAAAAAAGTGCAGAGGCATATTTATATCCTAGTCCAAAAATGCAACACGGTGAAACTTTTGATATGTTGATAAGCGATAAGAATGTCATTTGAGGTTTATTTTTTTAATAATAATTTAATTGTCATTGTAAAATGCCTCATAGTTGGGACAGATTAAATTGCCACAAAACCCATTACTGAAATTCATAACCCCCCATAAATGTAAAGTGTTTGCTGCCGTTCCATAAATAACCACACTCATTCCAGGAAAATGAGGTACAAGAAATAAATTAAAAAAATCCAAACACATAGGACATTAGGTTGCAACAATTTGCTGTAGAGGCTGCTGACGGGAATTCAGCTGAGCCCAGAGGAGAGGCAAATTCAATGTTTAATTATGGTCTCGGTAAATCATGCCCCCTCTGTGTGTTTTGCCATATTGACATGGTTCGAAGATTATTTCAGAGTCCAGTTCAATAGCACTGGTAAAGTGTGTACATTTCAGATGTCATTATACTTGAAAGGGTCTGAGGAGCACAATATTTCTCCAAAGATGTGTAGGATCCACTCACGGTTAAACAAAAGGAGGTAAATCAATTTGTGTTCATCTCATGCAAAAGGCTCTAGGCCTGATTTTCGATCTTTTGCACCTTGGGTGGTCACTGTACCTTGGGCTTGGTGATGGTGAAAATACAGTGAGAATTCAGAACTTTCCATCAGTTTAAATGGCCACACTATGTTCAGACCTCTGGCAAATAAGAGCTTTTAGCTGGAGTGCATTAGCCTGGAAAAGGAATCGGGTTACGATGATGCATGTTGGAAAGAGGACAGGAAGGCTGGGGAGGGACCTAGCGGGTGGGAAAAGGAGATTTTAAACAACTTAATTGTCACACAGAAATGGCATCTGTAGCAAACATATTGAACTGATAAACAATGCAGCTGCTGCAGATTTCACACAGAGAAGTAAATGCTGTGGCCATATGCAATTCATTACCTGTGTTAATTAGGGAATATTAAAAAAAAAAAAAAAAAGGAAAGAAGTTGTAGGAAAATGGGACAAATTCGATCACCAGAGAGAACGTGTCTGGGGACTGCACATCTGTCCTGTCCACGGACCATGCACGTGTTCCTCTGCTCTCACTTCTGGGCAAGGCAACGGAGGTGCCAGCACGCTTTCTGCCCCTGGACAAGGCACTGAACCCTGTAGCTAACTTTTTAGCATCTGTGGAAAAAAAAAAAAAAAAGATGAAATACAAGAAATTGATGGCAAATAAACTTTCAAGTGCCTATTCTGGACATAGATACTCAGCTCATTTTTCCTCTTCACTGACCTGCAGTAAAATTCCACTGGTTTGAAGCAATATAAGGCCTCTCTGTATGACACTGGGATTACTGTGCATCCCCCTAAAATGCAGCTGGCCCCTGGTTTTGAAGCTGGAAATGACTCCAGCGCTGATTATAGGCACTGGAGGCACTTTGGAGTGCAAAGCACCACTGGGATGGAGCATTGCTGCTTCACAGCCAATTACTGCCTGAACCCACCACCATGGGCTCTCTCCCACATTTAACGAAAGCAGCAGGAACCCACCTTGAGGAGACTTTGGATCCACTCCTGCAGACATAAAATAAAACCAAAGATCCCTTATTAGTGAGTCATAGACAGCCCCTGAAAAATAAGAAGTTACAAAAAACTCTCAGCTTTTAGATAGGATTTCATGTAAGTACTGTAAGTTAATGTAAATGTCACTTTAAAAGAGAATACTGAATAAAAACCTAATAAAGCTGCGCAGCACTGCAGGGGTGGTGAGTAAATTGAGGGAATATTTGATTAGATTTCAAATGCTGCTCTTTAATTTGTATGCTCTCGCTTATTCCCCCCTGCCCCTCCCCATGCTTTCCTCATCTATTGTACCTGATGGTGCACAGTGGATGTTACAGCCCTACCTAGAAGGTCTCTTGTTGCTGTACCAAAGCCCTCATCTCATGTGGGGCAGCTCACTCCAGACCACGCCCCATGGCAGCAGCAGGGACAGGTGAACACCAGTTGCCTCCAGCCCTGTCTGTGCTTCTTTTCAACACCATCAATGGGATCTTTTCAACCCTGTGCCCTTTGTGGGCTGAAAATTGGAGTGGCTCCAGCGCAGAGGCCTGCAGCCTGCTGCTGGGCCTCCCTCCTTGCTGCAAGGCAGCACTGAGACAAGCAAGGCCCCTAGCTTTCAGGGAAACTGCATCAGAAAAGACCTGCAGAAACAAATGAAGCACAACTCTAAGAGTGGGATGCTGTGGGGTTAAATCAAACCAAGAAATTTTGGGAAATTGAATCAAGAGACGTAGTGAAACCTCCCACGTGCTGGCTGGCTGTAACTCCTGCAGTGCAAGCTCCCTGCTACTGATATCAGTGCTAAGGCACAGGGCCTGGGGCAGGCCCCAGAAACCTGATCATGTGGGCTCAGGACATCCCTGGGTCTCCTCTCCCGACCACCAGAACTCTCCTGTGATCTGGATGATCACAGGATGACAGTGCTGATGACAGTGCCAAGCAATGAATGCAAGGAAAGACTCGTGGTAGGAACATCCTGCCTTTAAAAGCTCTTACCCTGGCAGAGAGCTCTGCTGTGGTTTAGCAGCAGCAGCCTTGTAGTAGAGATAGTGATCTGAAATCTCTATGGCCTTTAGCTTCTTCTCTTTTGCCTCAGTGAACTGCTATTGTGGAATCTCTGCAGCTGCAAACTGGTCCCCTCTGTGCTGGTCAGGCTCTTATCTGCCTTACCTGAGCTCTGGCCAGACTTGCAGAAGAAATGTGCTTAAAGGCTCTTCTTCTGTCTCAGCCAGAGTGTTATCTTGGCATCACTGAGCCTTTGCTTCTCTCTTCTCAGGTGGCGTCAGTCACGTCCTTGCAGTTTGAAGCTAGAAACTATCTCCTTCATCCCTCTACATATTATTTCTTGAGTTGAGCAGAGATTGACCTCTCCATGTCCCTTCTATTCCCCTGCTGCTTAACAGACTGGCAGGAAGTGATGGACTCTGCTTTTCTCTTAGAGATCTGAGGGCTGGCCACGGTGTGTCTATCAGCCGGAGCTGTCTGGCTATCTCTTCATGCTTACTCAGATAATAACACTAACAGCAACATGCATGTGTTTCTCAGTGTTCCCATAACATTTTCAACATTTTCAAATCCATCCCTTCCAGGAAGACAGGAAACTGGGATGGTGGAAATGAGACCAGTCAAGATGAGGTTTCTCAGCTGTATTTCGTTATTCCCTACTAATTTCTTCAACTAGCAAAAAGTGGTGAAGCTGCATGTAAGAGTGCCTTCAAAATCAGGCTGACAGCAGCTACAAGCACACCCTGATGAGTGGAAAAGCAAGCAAAGAGGGGGGAAACTCCCATTAGGAAAACAGTCAATCTTAACGTGCCAGCAGACTTGTTTCCTTCTCTATAGGCAGTATCTCTGTGTCTCAATGCCTATGTGGGATTTTAGTTTTACTGTTTGTTGCTGTCTTAAATGCCTGGGGACCGATAAGAATGACAAGCAACATAAATTAGTGATGCATGGGCTCTGTTCTGCTTGAGTGGGAGAAGAGATGGGAACAGCGAATGGGACAGCAATTGCTGCAGTGCAAAATTTGGCCCCATGACACATCAGTTTTGCCTTATCAGACTGCCATAAGAGCTATGATAAGACAGTGATTCAACTGAGCAAAGACTTTCACTTTCCTTATGCTCTTACCCATGCAACAGAAACAGCAGTTGTTGGACACAACCAAGGGATCTTATTCTGTCCAGAGAAATTACCAAAATTGCTAAAATTGTAGGTATTACACCTTTCTCCCCCAAATGTTATATAACATTGGTGATACGACTCATTTGACCATGACTCACTGTTGTTTTACAGATCCTGTCCAAAAGCTAAGTTTATAGCAAATCAGAAAGGGCCAGGGTTTCAGCAGAAAGATTGAAATGGAAATTTTTAGTGAGTTTTTCTTGGAGATCATCAAATTATAAAAAGAAACCTCAGAGAAATCAACTGGAAAGACATAACTTGCCTTTCCTCCAATTTTATCTTCTATATGGGCGTTTTGAGGAGGCTCAAGGCTCTCAAAGGGAAGATCATTGACAAATGGCAGCACCCAGCTCTTCGTCCCTCCCACCTCCACATCTTTACCTTGCGGGAGTGTGTAGAAAACACAGTGTTCAGCACAAACCCAAGTGCTCAGCAGCTTTTCTTTCTCTTGACATCCTGAAATTCCCTAACCTTGGCTAGGGAGAATCATAGCTATTGCACAGCCTCTCATCTCCCTCCTTTCACCTCTTTCAGCCTCTCCGGGGCACTCGTCTCCCACGCTGAAAAGGATCTCTCCCTTCATCCTTCTGTTGCCCACTATTTTTACAGACTGTACACTGTTTTTTCTTCTCTCATTCTCACCCCCTTCACTCTTCTCTGAAAACTCATCAATCAATCAAAATTGTTGCAACAACCTGTGGGAAGCCTCTAACCTTGTTGTCATTGATTTGAATAATGCAAATATTAATGAGTGGAAAACTCATTAAGACGAAGCGGGAGAATTCTCTCTGACAATCCACCTCTACAGTAATGCCAGGTGGATCCTGCTACAAACAGGATAAAAATGATCAAGTTTTTAATATTAGCTCCACTGGCATGCTTCTATCTGCTCCACAGCTTAGATACTCTGTGCCATCCATGTGACTATATTTTTAAAAGACTGATGCTCTGTTTGCGTGTTCTAGACAATACGTTCTGCAACTTATTAATCAGGAATTGTCCAATCTCTTTATGCTGAAGCTTCAGTAAAACAATTACTTCAAGGCTAAATGAGGTCCACTGAAGAATTACTTGATTAAAGTGAGAAGGTATAATAAATAAATACTTCAAATATTTCATTATTGATGCTCCAGGGGGAAAACAGCTCTGATTAAGTCAAAGAAGGGGAAAAATATTTAAATTTGAGTAAGTATGATGGACTGGTTGTTGTGTTGGTGTAAATCAGCATAATTTCAATGAATTCACTATGTCTATGTCAGTCTGAGTGAGCTGAGTATTGGATATAGAGTACTACTTCTCACTGGATTCAGTGGGGATATTGTCTAAAAGAGTTTGAAAAGAAAATGCATGTCATTCTTAGCTCTGACATTTTCTTGCTGTGTTCCTTTTGGAGAATCACTCTGCATCTCTCCTATTCTGGTACCCATCCCTAACCTAGGGCTCATAAGATTTATATGTATCACAAGGTTTTTGTGAATCTTAATGAGCAGTATTCAGGAAATGTCATTTCTTGAAAGTTGATGCCCAGGTGCAATAGATCATGCAGTACAGCAGAAGTATTTCCAATTTCTTATTAACACTGTATAGAAGAGATAAGGAGCAATCATTAAATACAAACATTTATTCAAATGCAGAGTTTAGGCGGATGCTGCAAACACACAAAAGCCAGAACATTTCACAAGATGAAGGGTCAACATTTCCAAGCCTGGAAGTTTCAGGTCTCTAAATCCCAGTTTAGAGACCAAATACATTGTGGCTTTAATAACACAATACCTACCTTGAGCACCCCCAGACCTCTTTTTCATTTTGCTTTTGTAGCCCTTGCACCGTTTCTCACACACATGTAATTCAGTGACATATAGCATCTGGGAGAGGTGAGGCAGCCAAGTAACAGTTTAATGGATTTCCCACAACCTGCCAAAAGGCTGTAAATGAGCCACACACTACGGCTGCACCTCTTGATTGCCTTCCGACAGTTTGTCTGCTTTTCCCCTGCTGCGTTCAGGCTCCTGAGTACAAGACTGGGTCTTACAAGGCTTGCTTATGTGCCTGCCTGAGCAGGGTCTCAGTCTTGATGGGAACCTATGACACAGGTCATAGCAGAAACAGCAGCAATACAGACAGGAAAAATTGAGGAAATTCAATTACAGGATATAACAGCACAGGAAGTTGTAATGCACGACAACATGACATCTATATGTTGGAGGAGTAACGCTTCTCAGGATATACTTCTGCAGCAAAGTTAGTGAAATAATTTTTTCACCTTTCTGGTAGTGGAATGGCATCGCTATCCAAAAATTGTGCTAAATCAAAGTGTCAGTGATGCCATTTATACAGTGATAGCATTGAATAAAAGTAGACAAGTGTACCTATGTCAATTGCAGGAAAATCTGTGAGTACTCTCAGTCACTGAGAAAAAAATGCACAAAACATCAGAAGAATTTTTCAATGTCTGAATAAATTCAAATTTTATTTCATGCACAGATGGCCTTAAAGTGACCAGCAATCATTTATTTATTAAGAAGGCTCTTTGTTACCCTGCAAAAATAAAACTGGAGGTGCCATCTGAAAATGAAATGATAAAGTTTATACTACGATTTTTCCCTTAGGAAGAAATCAGAGATGGAATTTCAAATGGAGTGGGTTGAGAATTTTCGGATAAACAGATTTCAGTCCAGAAACAAAATTTAGCATAAATTAGGAGCTGAACTTCATCTGAAACACAGTCCCTTGACATGAGGGGAATCCTGAAAGGTTGCTAGAAGTTTGCACTAGTGCTATCCAGCTTGAAAAATCAAATAGGAACCATTCGATTTTCCAAATAAAATCCTGGGGAAAAAAAATCTGAAAAAATTCTGAAAAACCCCCTATGATTTAATTTCAAATTATACTGAAGATATTTGCAAAATATTTTAAAGTCTCCTGTGGTGAAAGGCCTTCCATTGCTGCTCAGAAGAATCAACAAGTCTTTTTCTGCCTAGCCGCCACAGTAGCAATGTCACATAGTTGATAACTGACACAAAACTGAGTTGACTGGAAAATGATTTGTATGGTTTTTTTTGAACTATTAATTAATTACTGTAACATCTTCCATGGGATGTGGAGAATTTGCTGTTTCTCTCTGGTTTTATCTCCAGCCTCGATATCTATTTCAGAGACAGTCCTAAGGTAGTGAATTGTGTGTTGCAATATCTACTAGCACAGTACTGATAAAATGACTAAATCCCTTTCTATCAACAGAAGTTATGAATCTTCGATGTTCTCTGTCTCAGGCAAATAAGGGCAAGGTCTGTGGTTTGGAACATAACATCTAATGTCAGATTCAGCGGCTTTAGATACACTGAAATATCTCATGAGGATAATGATTTTATATAGAAGCAAATTAGTTTGACATCTGAAATAGGGCTGTCTCCAAAATGGCTCACAACCAATTATACATATTTTTTTCTACATAAGCAGTGGTTACATACCATCAGTAAAATGCTTCATGAATGAAATAAAGCGCGAGGAAATAAAAAGAAGTCCAATTTCCCGTGTGTGCATGTTCCCTGTGAAATGCTCCTTCTGTTCAGCTTCATAAACTAGAGCCCACGCCTCCCAAACACTTAAGGATGCAATACATAAGAATCACTCTGGTATACCCCATGCATTTTCAGTGCTAGTGGCTCATCCTGGGCCTTCCTTATCATAATGCAAGTTACAGAAATCATGTCCCGTGGTGGGACATTAGGGTTCAGGATAGGATCGAGCTGCCCAAGGTTTGTTCATGCTGATCCTGGCTTTATTCCAAAGACAGTCAATGTAGTCAGGGGTTCGAGGTCTCCTCTCTGCCCCTTTTTCTCAGCTGGGGCTTCCAGAGCCCCACAGCTGTTGCCCTCGGCTATGTTTCTATTTTATTTGCAACCCTTTGAAGGCAATAGCCACTTCTGGCAGATAAATTATATTCTGTTGAGAAGCAGCAGGGGATGGCTGGGACCGTCTCTTTCTCCCTCTCTCCCTGAATTCTAATTTAAAGAGAGGAAACAAGATTTCATTGAATTTTAACAAATTAACCATTAATCACTTATGAAAACCTCCTGATGAGGACATGGATCGCCTGGGTTATGAATGGGAACAGCTTCATTTTGCTGTGATTGCTAGACCATGTTAATCCCCAGCTCTTTTCTCTACCTCCATCAAGCTCCTCACCTCGTTCCCTCTATCCCTCATTGCTGCTTTTGTCTCCTTTCCCCTACCTCCACCCAACACACATACCCTGCTCTCTTGTGCCCTCTTCCCTGGATGCACAGCCCCTGCTGAACTCGACTCTGAATCATTTTTGATGTCATGCTGAATATGGAAATTAAGGAAAAAACAATGTCTTCCGCTGGCTGTGCACTGTGAATATTTATGAGGGAGCCAGCGAGGAAGCTAAATAGGAGCTGTGAGCGAGCCAGCCAGCGAGGATGGCAGCTGACAAGGGCTCATTCAGCAGCATATCCTTGGCTGCCGGCAGCATCCCAGCAGAGTGGGGGCTGTATGAGTGACAGAGCGGCAGCATCCTTGCCTGGGCAGCACAGAAAACTAAGTTGCAGCCATCTCTCTGCTTCCTCTGTATTCCTCTCATCTCCAGCTGATCAATTTCAGCTAAAATAATAATAATAAAAAAAATCCTTGGATGGCATTCAGCCGCAGCAGACGATTAGGCCCTAAAAATCAATGTTTATGTTCAACAGGGCTATAAAAACCAATGCTTCCCTTCACTTATCAAATCAGAATTGGAATCAGAAAAGCCCCTTGGCTCATCGTACATGGGGTCATGGATGGTGGCACATGGTGATGAAAATCTCTGCAAGCCAAGGCTCTCCCCAGCACTGTCTCTCCTGCTGCTGCTGTATTCCCATACTAGACAGCAGTCTGTCCCATGGGGGAGCATCACTCTGCTGAGCGCTACACAGGGGGCCTAAGCACAGATGGGTACCAGAGGCNAAAAAAAAAAAAAAAAGGATGGTGGAAGTCTATCCATTGGAGCCCCAGATGGAGCTCTGAAAAATGCCGTCTTTATTTTTCCCCTTAAGGATAAAACAGATCTGGGAAGGAAACCGATCTGGAGATGGTACTGGGCATGGGCCAGCTGGGGAACGACAGAAGTGTTGAAGTGAAGAATTGATCCTTTGCTTCCCCCGAAGTCTGCAGAACCTCTGCAGTGTGATTATTCTGTTACTTGGTCTGTGGGGACAGGGCTGTTCCTGCTGCCAGACATAGGCTGCACGTGGAGCTGGGAGAGAAGCTCTACCTCTTCAGGTCTCAGTCTTTCATATAATGAAACCTGATCCTCCCACGGAGATGTTCATGATTCCTAATTCAAAATTATTAAAAATTAATTTTTAAAAAATTATTTCAAAATAGACCAGCTTGTTGACTGTGGGATGTATAAATCCCAGTGACTGGGCTGTGTTGCTTTTCTGATGAACATCATGATTTCTGTCCCTTGGATGGATGGACATCACTTTTAAGTGTGTTAAGAACAGCAGGTCTTCCCAGAAAGCACATTTCAAATGGTCCAGCAATTAGCTGCCAAAGGAATGGGTACACATGAGAATCAGTGCCCCAGATGACACCAAAGAGATTCAAACACAAACCTGATCTATTACATTTTTGCACTGCTGGATCCCTCAGCCACCTGCCCCAAGCAGCGTACAGAAGATCCTTCTTCTACAGTTACTATTCCTAGTCCAGACCCTAGGATTTTCCCCTTCCATTATCTTTCACTGATTCCTGTTCAGAGTGCTCTGGACTGACTCTTCTCATGGTCATCTACATCCTAATGATGTAGGACTATGAGTTCCGTCCTTAATTATAATCTTTTCACAATGATATATAGTCTTGTCTGACTCAGCTGGAATGTCATTTCACCTCCAGACACGTACTGTGGCTTGTACGTACGGCTGGGCTAGAAATTGCTTGGTCCGTCTGGGTAATCCTGTTAATCCTTCTGCTCACATACACAACATTTCTGGTCATACGGTTGGTTTTTGCTGCTGCTCTTCATCCTTCTCCCACCAAGCCTTTATCAGAGGCTTGTGAGGTCTATGGCAGGCCACAGGCCAGCTGATGGACTTGATGGTAGAAGAGCAACCTGAGATATAAAACAAGAAGGCAAGAGGGTGAATCTAATGAGATGGATGAAACTATTGATATATGAATCCCATAGGACAGTGTGCTGGAATATATCACTGGTGCCATAAGAAAATGTGGTTCTACTGTCTGGCACTGCAGCAAATAAGATGTCTGGAACATGCTATAAACTGATGTGAACCACATCACTGCAATATAGGAGACTTTTAAATTAAAATTGATTAGTCTATCTATCTCCATTGACAAATGGCACTGAAATCCATACAGGCAACTTGGGCAAAATCATCCTAAGGACACTCTTAAATTTTGCACCTCTTCTCATCCTCCTGTTTAGATGGACATTTATATGAATTGTGGGGGCAAACACAAACCTGAAAAAACAAATCTCAGTGTTCTTATTTCCAGGGGCACTCAGGTATGGCCACAGCATAAGATGCCTGGATATATCTGTGTCACAAATGCAACACCATTTGGATATTAGTCATGATAAGTCATTTTCTCAGTTATTAAGTCACTTTAAATATCTGTCCTCAATCATAATTGGTATTAAAATTTCATTTATTTACTCACTGCAATCCATCAGTCATTCTGACGTTGAGAAGTTTGAAAAACTTGAGGCCAGCAGAAGGTGTATTGCAGACTTGGCTGCAGTTAAATGAGAAAAGCCACACCAAATGTATCTGAAATGACACGTGCATTCTCTGAGTTAGTGCAAACTGTATGCTTGTTGTCTCCAACTCTGGGCCAGAAGAACACAGTTTCATTAGAAAGATTTGTCGAGGGAAGTACAGCTAATTGAGATGACCATTAACTAGCTGATGTACAAAGGTGTATAAAACTCAATATTTTACTGCATTATAGCTGATCAATAAATATGAAGACCAGTCATATATTCAGTTCTACAGTGGAAAGCTCTAAGCAATGAATAGACGCTTCCTTATTATCATTTGTGAAACTGCAGATAAATAGGCAAGTAGCTTTCCAGGCAGATTGTAACTCACTAAAATATATTAATGGCTTGGCTACATGGCTACAGAAATGGTGTAACATCGTGACAGCAACTTAGTGCTTCTGGGTATCTCTGTAACAAAAAAACCCAAACACCCAAGCTCAGAAGAGGCCATTATTTAAATAGCTGTCTCATTTCATGTAATTTCAAGTTCAATGGTGCGGCAATTCTGCAGTATTAGATCTACTGAATGATTATTAAAATCATACCTATTCAAGATTAACCATGAATTAATTATGAGAGGAATTCAGAAATTCAGATACCTTCTGAGATAGACTCTGGGGTAAGGACAGGGTAAGTGTCAAAATCTGGCACGGGCTAAACCTACTGTGAATTTTTCCAAGTGTGTGTTCCTCTTCATTTTAGCAGTTGTGTTGAACAGGTGTTTGCTTGCACCCTGGATGTGCATGGTGGACACAACTTAAAAGTCAGATGAGTCATCCCTGAGATGTGCTATTTCTCCCCCTCGATGATAAAGAGAGACCAGATGATTAACTCAGAGGCAGAGAATGGCACCTACATCTAGTCAGAATGAATCCCCACTGGGGAAATCTAAAGCACTCAGCCACTGAAGGAGATAACAAGCTCAATGGGGGCTTGAGCCCTTGATGTCGCATCACATTTAAATTTATAGAGTAAATTGTAGAGAATTTGTTGGAGTTCAGCTGTTGAGTTATGCCCCACAGATGCAGCAAATCAGGCCCTGGCATACCTGAGCAATAGTAGGGCTTCAGTTTGATATTGTACTGAAACTTAACTCATCCTGGCTACCTCTGTTCCTCCGTTCCTTCATCTCTCACGTCTGCTGGGACTTCTCCTGTCAGTTTTGCACAGGAGTCACTCGGGTACTATGACAGTAGGTGGTTTTATACAGACATAAGATAGCTGGCTGGACAGGCAAATGGTGGAGTAGGTCCAGATGCTTCTGTGCATGACAAAGAAAGAGAAGAAATCATTCATGTTCCTCTGCCTGCAGAAGGTCGTAAGAAGGCAGCTGCTATATGTCAGGCTGCTCAGAGAAGGGCCCTTGGCTGGGCTCTGGCAGTGTGGGGGACATCTGTCATTTCTAATAAGGGAAATGCTCCTTGCTAGAGCTCCACTTTGCTCTGTAGTCTGGAAGGGGAATCTCCAGATATTTGTGGCACATTGGTCACAGTTTCCTCGGCTGCTTGCAATAATTCAGCTGTACATCTTCTGCTGGACAGTGAGCATTTCTGCTCTGTTTCCATTTTATTCCAGGCTCTCAGCGTGATGAAGCATGGAGTGTACTCGACAAGCAAAGGTGAGTTAGAGAGCTGCTGCTGACTCCTATCAGCTGCAGATAACCAGATCTAAAGTGAAGAAAACTTTTTATGCTGTCTTCATCTCTGAAGTCATCTCTGAAGCAGCAAGATCATGGAGAGAGGGAAAGTCACATTGTCAAAAAATCACCCATGGATAGAAGCTGAGACCATTCCTTTGCCAAGAAAGGTTGGTGGCAGGACTGTTAAGATCTGGGCCTATATTTCTTCATTTTATTTACATGAGCCAGGAAAGAAAATCCAGCTCTTTCAAACAAAAGAATTTTTTTTAAGCCCACTGTCAGAATGCCACAGTGTCACTGTGAGCCAATGAGAGCACCGAGCAGTGCTGCATGGATCCGGTCCCTTCTCTGCTCCAGACACACACACATCCCAAACTCTTAGTGGCTGTAAAAATTTTGTTCACTACAGTGGCAATCACACGGACACAGTGTAAATGAGGGCATGGCATAGACTCGCAGCCGTTAGTTTGCCAGACTTTCTTTTCTGCCAAGGTCTTGTGTATGTACATTTGTTCTTTCACCACTGTCTAAAGAATCAATCAATTACTGTGGTGTCCAGCTACCAGAGGTATAATATGGAGCACTACATTTCAATGACATCGTAGATAATCTGATACGGCTGAACCTCTCTGGAGCCAGAGGTGATGTGTAGGCACGGCTCAGGTGGAGCTCAGCTTGCAGCCCTTTGCCCTTGCAGCAGGGTCACTACGGCACCTTTGATAGCCCCACACCGGCACTCTTCACCTCTTTGCCCAAAGATGGACTGAGGGCCATACCAAACCGTTCATTAAAAATCATCTACCAGGTGGCAGAAATTCAGGCTTGTCCACAACCTGATCTCCCCATTCACATCACAGGGAACATCAGAAAGGGTCTGGCTGGGAGCAGGGTGAATTTTTCTATTGGAGGCCATCCTCTTACTGCCACACTGACTTTGGTCAGCTCTTTGGGCGTGGGCAGGGGTTTGAGACAGGACATGCACAGCAACATTAGGAAAAGATGCTTTCACATGTTTTAAAGGGCAGAAGACTGTTCTGGGAGGCTGGTTCTATGCAAAGGCCAATGCACTGGAGAAGTACATGAATTCATATCAGAATCACTATTACTTTTTCAGCAGTTTTTTGACTTCTCCACTTGTGAAATGGCCCTGAAAGAAGCCCAGCTGGAGATGCATGTACTGTATTTTCTCATTAGGGTTTGGCTGTTCCCTCCTGCTCCTGCTTTCTGTTTCAAATTGTCTTCTAAGCAAAATGTGAAGCCACCAGTTTTCCAGTGGGTTCAGCATTTGGCAGAATGAATTTGTTCACTGCTAATTAAAACAAAAGATTTCAGAAGCGCTTTCCACTTTGGTTTATTAGCTTTCCTGCACGATAGCAAATCGGAGCCCTTGTTACTCTGTCAGCAGAACTATTATTATTATTATTTATTATTTACAGTACAACTTGTGAGTCACTTCCTATGTTGGTGGATCTTTCGCCATCTGTTAAAAAAATAATAGCAGTCATTTTCTGAAATATTATTCGAATCCAAATGTTAAAATAGAACCATATGAAGCCAATTAAATAGAGTGTGTGTTGTTAATCTGAGTTGCTTCAGCTCAGCTAAAGAAAAAGGGAAAAAAAGGATTGAGAAAGGCATAGATGTAAAGCAAAGATGCAAGCTTCAGAAATCTGTGGAGATTCTGCCAACTTTTTCTTGGAATTTTAAATTTCAAAAGAAAGAATTGTTAAGATGTCATCTTTTAGGCTAAGTTTAGGAGCGGATATGGATCCAAATCTGGATGCAAGATTTCCACTCCAGACCAGGCTTTACGTGAATCCTTAAAAGATCAGAAAATTTCAGTTTTAATCCCTTTAATATTTAGTGCTTTTAGCTGTTTTTGTTCTTAATGTGAGTGAAAAATATACTTGATCTGGTTTGGTTGCCTCCACCTGAGAGTTTTATGTAAGCTTATGACTAATTAACATGAAGTTCCCAGGTGGTGCTTCTAACGACATTGCCCCTGCCTGCAGAAGTCAAGGAGAGATGAAGCAAATGCATCATGAGGAAATTACGGTGGTCAAGCATGAGTGTGCTGTCCCTGCGGCATGGTGATCAATAGCAGCTTCACATCAAACATGAGCAGGTGAGCATTCCTTCGGACTTTAGATCTCTGAGCTTGGGTCAAAGCACGTTTGAAACAAGCAGATTTTTACCTGATTTCATGCTAAAGATATATATATATATATTTAATGATACCTCCAGAACAAGATGTCCACTGGGGTTTTTGTTGAATTGAATTTGGGATAGATCTTACAAATCCTCAGCCAGATTTTGGAGGAGTGGGCCATGAGCTTGAGGGATATACGTTTATCTTCTGTGATCACCCCATGTCCTATGGAGAAGGGGGGGGGCAGCCATCTCATGGCTAAATCAGCACAGTGAAAATCTGAATCACTTTCTGGACATTCCATACCTTCCCCCTTCAACACCTAGAGAGAGCTCCAATAATTACAGTTCCAAACACAGTACCTGGCCAAAGAGCCCAGCACGTAAGGACCACAAATGCATGAATGTTGAGCTGTTTTAAGGGGTTTTTTTTTGAGTTTTTCATGCCAGGACAGAAAGATCCCTCAGCCAATCTCCAGTGGAACATCTTTGGCTCTCTGGAGGCTTGAGATGGAGGCAGAAAGGCTGGAGTGCAGCAGCATCCTCTGCTCTGGGAATAGAACTGGGAAGTGGCAGGGGCTGTCCCCTGGCCACCTGCCCCTGAGAGACTCTGCTGAGCTCCTGGGGCTGAGAACCCAACTGCATTCCTGGCTGCAGTTATTTATATTCCCTGAACAGCGTTGTTTACACAAACTGCATGAATGCAAATCAACGTGAGGAAGTGCTGGAGTCGGTGAGGTGTGCAGCAGTAACAGGCTCCTGGGATTGGTTTTAGTAATGTAGTGTTAACACAGCTACACATGGCTACACACACTTTCATATCCAAGCGAGGGAGAGGGAGAGGGAACACTCATTACCTGGGACACTGGCCGAGTCCTTGTACCTCGACAAGAGATAAAAAATAAAAATGGACTTCATTATCACAGGCTGCCTGTCAATCAGCTGCCGCTGCACCCAGCCTGCCGTGCTGCTGTGCATTTCTCCGACTGAAAGGTTCCCATCACCATTGGCAAGGAAGAGATGTGTGAAAGGAGCCAGAGCAGGTAACATGATGACTAGCATCACTCTGCTGGATGCTCCCTTGCCCTGCAGCACACATACATTCAAGCACAGCCTGCCAGAAAAGGGTTTTTCTGACACATACCCGTGCAAATGAGCACTGTGTAGGTATCTCAGGTGTCTTCCCCTGAGTGCTGTCCACAGGGCAATGGCAGAGCTCACCTGCAGGTGATGTCAGACGCTGGCTGCCCCCTAAATGTCCACTCGATTTCCAGTGTCACAGTAACCCTGCACCTCTGTGTTTACCAATTTGCAAAATAGAGGCAACCATCTGAGACAAAACTCACCGATATTTAGGTACCGATTATCCCTCCAGGGATCCCAAACATTGTTGCTGGAGATCTTTAGGGCTACTTCTTGCCTCTGTTTTTCTCATGAGCAAAAGAGGGTTAATGATGCTTCAAAGCAGGTTTACCTAAGTGTTGCCAAGATCTCTTGAGTGCCAGTGACCTTTTATTTAACCCATCAGCAACAAGCTGTCTTTCATTCCATCACTGCATATTCTCAGGAGGCTTTGCTGGCAATTCTGTTTTTCCTTTCTCCGCATTTAGATTTTCTGAAATACAGTAAAACAGTAGTAATAAAAATCTATTTAAACAAGTTCCTTGCTAGTTTATGGTAATTAAAAGCAATAAATATTCCTGCATGCAATGCTGTAGACCTTGACTCAACGGTGGGTCAATACTGCTTTCCTGGTGAGGCTGGGTAATAAATCTTTATTCCTTTTTGAATGGAAATAAGGATGGGATTTTATTCATGAATTCTGTGACCCGTTGAAGTGACATTTTCAAAACAAACACTCCAGAAATGAGAAGTTTTCTCTGCAGAGTGGGTTAATCTGCTCTCTTCTCAGCGTGTCTCTTTCAGACTGATGATTTTCCTGATGCCTTTTTAATCCCAGCAGCAACTTCTCAGCGAGCAGGAAGAAAACTGAAGTAAAGCAAAGTAGCTCGGAGAGAACCGAGACACATGCGCCGTGGGGAAGCTGCAGGGGAAGGGGCACATATGTGGGGGAGACTGTTGAGAAGCAGTCCCTGAAGATCTGGCACTCCACATTCAGTGTCCACTCACGCTTTCCCTTGCTCTGAGGCTCGGGGTGGCCTTGGAGTCCCAGCCCTGCACAGCTACATCGCTCCTGACTCCTTGGCTGTCGGCCTTCATTATCTTCTACTACTAGATGGAGGGTGTTCCTCTGAACCCAGATCAAACAGCAGCTTTTTGTGCTCATCTGTAATTGACTTCATTTGGTTATGTAATCTAATTGGCTTGGGATGCTCCGTGAGCCGGGGAACGAAGCCAGGGGTTTATAAAACAAACTTGCAGTGCAAAGCATGCAAATTTCCATTCAGTCCCATTCTTTCCAAGCTCTGCACAGCACAAATCAAGCACCAGGATGGAGTCTCTGGGTTATTTTTCCTCTCTCTGAGAGATTGCTCCTTCTTTGAAAGAGGCTAAAAGTAGCAAGAGGCCCCTTCTCCAGTAGAATGGATTAATCGCCAGCTGAATTGCTGCTTGCCATTAAACATGAAATGTACCTGGGACCAGGTTTGCCATGGGTGTGAGGAGGTGTAGCTGCTGTCTGCACAGAATGACAGGGAGAAAGAGCTTTCCTTCTGCAGTACGTGTGGGTCCATGCTGCTTCTGAGCAACTGTTTCTATTTCACGTTTAACTTGTTTTATTCTGAGGTCAGCTTCCCTTGCCATCAATAAGGCATCGCACACAGACAAGCAGTTCAGTCCAGTTTGGCTGTTTCACAGGGCAAAATTCAGGGCTTGCTGTGTTCCTAAAGAACTAAGTGCAGCTAGAGCATCAATTTTCCTGTTCACCTCTTTCCTCTTCGTCATCCTCACCACTTGGTTTATCAATCTGTAGGGAAACTTTTAGGTCAGGGCTTGAGCTGGTGATTGAGCACCTGGGAGCACAGGCAGAGTGTTGGCATCTGTGCTCCCCTGGGACTGGAAGGGGCGGGCCTGGAGTGGAGCCACCCTGGGCTCATATAGGGGCCAGCCACTGACAGGAGAGCATTTTGGGCCTCGGGCTGCTTCCTGAGGAGCGCTGCACAGCCAGAGATCCCCATCACCTACTGGGTGAGTCTGACTTTTCTTTCTGTGTATGAGTATCAGCCTGCCCTTACATGCTTTTCGTGGTATGACTAAGAACTGGTCTGAAGCTATTCTGCTTTTCTGTGTGCAGAACACAGTCATACCCCATTTCTCCAACTTTTTTTCACATGTGCTAAAATCAAGCCATGCTGCAACTGCAAAGATGACTTGTGACAGCTGAACTGCACCCATCACTGCAATCCCCACTGTCAACACAAGCTGGGGGACAAAAGGATTGAGCACAACCCTGCCAAAAAGAACTTGGAGGCACTGGTGGATGGCAAATGGACATGAGCCAGCAAGGTGCTCTCGCAGCCCAGAGAGCCAACTGTATCCTGGGCTGCATCAAAGCAGCGTGGCCAGCAGGACAGGGAGGTGATCCTCTGCTCTGTGCTGTGACCTCACCTGGAGCACTGCGTCCAGATGTGGAGACCTCAGTGCAGGAGGGACATGGACCTGTCGGAGGGCATCTAGAGGAGGGCTGCAAAAATGATCCAAGGGATGGAACGCCTCTCCTATCATGACAGGCTGAGAACTGGGGCTGTGCAGCCTGGAGAAGGCTCTGGGGAGACCTGATAGCTGCCTTTCAGTATCTAAAGGGGGACTGTAAGAACAAAGAGAACAGAGTCTTTAGCAGGGTCTGTGGTGATACAACAAGGGGAAATAGCTTCAAACTAAAGAGGGGAGATTTTGGTTGGATATTAGGGGAAAAAAAAACCTTTTACGCTAAGGGTAGTGAAGAACTGGAAAACTGGAACAAGGTGCCCAGGGAGCTGGCGGGTGCCCATCCCTGAGGACATTCAGGGTTGGACTTGGGGAGCTCTGAGCACCCTGATGGAGCTGTGGGTGTCCCTGCGCATGGCAGGGAGTGGGACTGGATGGCCTTTAGAGGACCTTTCCAACTCAGACAATTCTATGATCAGTGCTGTATGGATTGGAGAAATACTGCACACCTAAAACACACCTACCTGAAAACCCTGGGCTGTTATAAGCATCACCTAACTGAGATTTCTGGATACAATGCTAATAAGAATCTGCTCAGCCCATGTCAATGAGATGGCCCAGGAGGGTCCGTTCCTCCTCTCTCACCCAGGTCCAGGCCATGAAGCTCGTTCAGGGTCAGGGAGCAGCTCTGCCATTACCTACTTTGCTGGGCAGCATTGTTTCCATTTTGCTGTACACGGTGCATGTTCAGGCTTCACGGGGAGGAGCTTTGAGGTGTTTTGACCTCCAGCAGCTGCTGCGCACCACAGGAAGGGCACAGATGCTATGGTGAACAGAAAAGCATCCCTTCAGATGGGATAGAACTGTTGTCTGGTGGTCCTCATTCGAGCTGACGTTTGTAACAAAAGAGGCAGGAGTAAAACTGTGCTTTCTCCTTAGACTCGGAGCACTGAAGTGGCAGGAGCACTCACCAAGACTAATTTAAGTTATTTTAATTATGATTCTCTCCTCTCTCTCCTACTTCCCTCCTCCTCTCTCACATACACTGTCTGGACAGGGAACTGCAGGTTTTCTTCCACTTAGGATTAATTAAAAAGGAAAAGTCAATAAGTTTCTCAGCAATTACTGTCTTTTTCGTTCGGTCATTTGAGACAGCAAGGGGCTCAGAAATTGAATTTCCAGAGAGAAATCATGTCTTGTGGATCCTAGCATAAGATTCTTGGAGGGAGAAACAGCTGCATTTTCTTTAGCCTGTCACCACATTGGTTTCACAGCTTCCTGCTCCTCATAGCAGAGCCAGTTTTGCTATTTCAATACACCCTTAATCATTCTGAGATACATGGAAATGTTTTTCAGTGATCTGGGAGGATTTTCTCCAGGTCCATCGTGGACATGTGAGATGTCTGAGAGAGGGCAAGCAGCAACAGACAGGAGGCTGGAGGTGATAATGACAAACTTTGAGTGGCTGGGGTTTTATTGACATTTTCTTTACCAGATAAGGTGGCTGGTCATTATCACACCACTAATCCAAAGCCCTTGTAAGTCAATGGAAATCTTTCCACTGACATCAGTGATCTTTAGATCAGGCTTCACTTGATATACGTGAACACAACAGATGTAATTCAGCAGTGAGGTGCAGCTGGTGTCCAGGTGTCCTGGTGTGGGTCTCAGCCATTTGAGACCGAACAAGGACAGCGCAACACATCCCGGATTTAATTTTCTACTCCTTGGAAAAATTGGAGCTGGAATGGAGAAAAGGCATTTCAGATCCAGAACATGGGAAAAGGAAGTAAAATAATCACAGGCTAAAAGAGGGTGATGGAGTAAGAGAAAAAAAAAAAAGAAATTAATATGCCATTTCTGGTTTTGATTTACAGTGGAGCTACCTCACACTACTGCATATAAGAGTAAGTGCAGATCCACTCTCTCTCCTCCTCTCCTCTCAGTTTAAATTCAGTAGAAGCAGAAATTGTTTTATTTTCATGTTCCCATTGAGTGCTTTCTGCAAGTATTTCTCAGAATGAAAGAGGAGAAAAACAACAAACCTCACCAGCTCTGTGCATGCTTTTTTGCTAACCAACCTGCTTTGCCCCAGAGGCCCTGCTGGGTGTGCAGCAATGCTCCCTGCAGCTTTGTTTAGGAAAGTTACATTTGCTTCTCCCTCGGTGAGGCTATTAACAGCCTCTTCCAGAAGTGAGTCTCCTTTTGTTTACTGTCACCTGAAATTGCTGGGGAACAAAATAAATCTAGATACAATGTGAAAATAAGTAAGATAAACATGGGGGAGAATCAGATTTTTACTGGGAAAAATAAAATCCCAAAGAAATAAACCCCAAACTCCAGAGCACTGATGTCTGCCTGGTACAGGGCTCTCTGCAGCTCCTGGCTGGTTGGAGGCTGGCTCGAGCACTCTCCCAGCAAGACTGATTGTGCTGTCACCACAAACAGCATGTAAAAAATTGTGCCTCATTTTATTAGCTGGAAAACAGTGTTTAATGCAGCTGGAGCTGCAGCTCAGGGTAAACGATGGAAGTTTCCCCTTGGAAAATCGTCAGTGCTGGTAATGACATCATTTCTCCCTGAGTTCGATCCAGTTAGGAGTGTGGCTGTCTGCATTTGTTGTCCTTCTTTTCCCTCTTGCCTGGCAAATACACCATTCTCAAGGGAGTTCAAGGGCTTTATGTCTGACCTAACATAGAGGAGAAGCCGTGGACAGTAGGGAGTGGACCCCAGCCTTGGTTAACCTGTCCCTGAAGGGTAGATAAGGATTTTCCTCATGCTGTGGCAAATCCATATCAGTGACAATGAGAACTGGGATTAATTCTCATCTACTAACAACAGCAAATGGCTTCAGATAATGTTTAAGCTCTCTCTCTCTGCACCCTGTCACTGTGAAATATGGGAGAGCCCAACTTTCTCTAATTTGTGTCTTTTTGCACAAGGATCCTGAAAACCTTCTCTGCAGTAGGAAAGGTCGTCTGGTAAATCTGTGGACATCAATATCTCACTTCCATCCATTAGACTAATACAATTTCTGTGTGTGACAATACAAAGCATAAAGCCAGAGAGGAGGAATAACATCCTCTGTAAGACCAATGAAAAGGTAATCTGAGGAGTGGAATGGGCCAACATCACTGGGAACCGTCTGCTACCAACTGTCCCTGTATGTCAGTGGCTGAAGGCACAGCCTACGTTCAGGCACCAGGGACAGGATTGCCTGTTTAGCTAAGTGATTCATGGAGGGCTGTTTCTCTCAAGGAAAGTCTGTGAGGTGAACCTTCTATTGTTGCCATTGGAGATAAGGTAAATCTCTGCACGTGCCAATCCACGGCACACAACGAACACAAATTTTCAGCTGACTTCAGTGGAAAATGTGACTTCCTACTGGTTTTCTGTCTATAGAGCTGGAGTATTGAGCCTTCCTGACATTCAGAGCTAGACAGATAACCAGCGATTCATTAGAAAAATCCAGTCTTCCTCTCCCGCAAATTGGCCACTCACAAATTGCAAAATTCCCAACTGCTATTCATTGCTAAAATGGATATTTACAAATACCTTCAGAGGATGGGAATCGAGGTTGCTAAGCTGTTGACAAAAAGTTGATTGAAAATATTCAACATTCAAAGTTTGAAATTTAAGCTGCATGGATAGTTACATGAGTTATATTGTATTATTTCTGTTCTCTCACTGGGCAAGTTGTGTAACTAATCACATCAGAACCAGCATCCGTTTTGAACTGCATGTTCATGTGTGTAATTTGGAATATGCTTTTGGAAAATATTAAGCTATTTGAGTTCCAAATTGACTTCTGATGAGTATTCACACTAGTAAAGCTCATTTGCAAGAGTATTTGTGGAAAGCAGCCATAGAAACAGACCAGGAGATTCAAAGCAAATTTGTTCAGGACTTCAAATGAATATACACAGACATCTTTCTGCAGTATTCACTCACCATTAGTCATGTTGCAGTAATACCTGCAGTACATACTTACAACTGAGTTAGACTTCCCACTGTAAAGCTCTTGTTTGTGAGATTTATTAGCTCAGTGGTTTCAGAATGGACTGAGATTTTTAATACCAAGTTCCCAGCTTGGAGGGATGCTTTCTAACTCCATTCCCTTATGCTCCCTCCCCCTTCCCTCTGCAAACCATTACAATAAGCAAAGCAAGTGATCTCTTCTACAGCTCAAAAGCTCAAGCACAGGAAAAAAAAAAAGGGAAAGGGAGAAAATGGGTGTCTGAGAGAAGGGTCAAAGAATTTTAGACACTGGATCGAAGAAGCCCCATGTTCTCTATAAGTCGACTTTCTCATGCTCACTGAGAATCCCCAGAAGCGTGAATAATAAAAGAAAATGCTCTAGAGGTAAAACTTAAAGGACAATATGTGAAATCTCATTTACAAGAGGAAAGCAAATGAGGCAGAATCCAAATGCTATATAGCAAAGCGGACTTTAAATCAACATTTAGAACAGTGACTTGGCAGGTGGGTTTTACCTCTCACCAACCTGCATATGCTTTAAAGTCAACAGGCCAAAATGTGTTCTTTGTTACATTCAATCAACACTGAACTAAATTTACTGGATGCAAGGAGTTGTGCAGTCAAAACTATGGGCAGAATGTGCCCTCAAAAAGATCTGCTAGGGAACTTCCACTTGTAGGAAAACTTACCTAAACCAAAACCCATCCAAAAAGATCTCATTTGCAGAACTATGAACCTAAATATCAAAACACCTTCCCAATATGATACAGGCCAGTTGTGATGTAACTGGAAGTATATATAAACATTGTTCCACTGCTTTCCATTTCCTTCCTTTCATTCTGTTCTACCCCATCCTCAACATTTCCTTTATGTCTGTGATTTTCAAAACCGATTTGTATTTATTTGGGGCAAGCTGGATGGCACCGGAAGTTTCTGTCCGCTTAACCGTGGTGTCAGAGACTGGTGTTTCACCACAATCAAAATTCAGAAGACTCAACCACAATCATGAGGCTGTTCTGGGATTGTCATTTGTTGAATCTATAGCAGGTAAGCCTGTCATAAGATCCCGTGATGATGGTGCCCTGGCGCACATGGACCCACCCATGCAGTGCTTGGCCACCAGTGTTGGCTCTTGCCATTTGTCCATGCAGCTCAGGGATTCACCACTTCGCTGCAAAGTGTCAGAGTGCAAAGTCGAAGCACTTGAGCTCTCAGAAGAAGAGTTGTTTGTGCTGCTAGACAAGTGTATCTCAGTACATTGTTTGCTATAACTGCATGCTGATTGAGTCTTGTAGCAACAAAACGCCTGCCCTATGAACATAAAACAAGCTGTCACAGCACATCAACACATGAAGAGGCAAAGCAATATTGGAACAGGGCACCAGAATTGCGTGCTGGCTTCCAGGATTGTTCTGGAAAAGAGCTGTTCCTACCAAGACAAAGAAGGTTTTGCACTTGCTGTTTGAAATCTCTGGTACTTGTTATAAAAGTTATTTCCAATCATTTTCTAGAGTGGAGAGGCAGAGGCATTAAAAAGTTAAATCATGCATGCTAAGAAGGGAACAGAGTTCACCTGAGGCAAAACTAGGACTAGGACTCAAACCAAGGGCACCTAATACATATTTTGCTCTTACCACTAGTCAATTCTGCCATACAGAAAGGCAAAAATGGGAAGGGACCACCTGAGGGAGGAGCCCAGTCCCATTTCCTTTGACTGCAAACAGGCACGGAGAAGAAACGTCTATACCAAACACAAAATATTGCCTAATGTCTAATTTGAGAACAGGAAATCCTTTAACAGAAAACGTTTCAAAATCCAGTCAAGTTGCTTTTTCTTCCTGCATGAATCCTCCTCTCTGTTGCAGAGGGCTGTAGATAGTTCACAGCAGCTGCCCTGTGTCCCCTCAGCATCTCTGACCCCTGTTCCCTGCAGAGCCTCCCTCATGGGCAGATTAAGCAAGAATACCTGGCTGCAGAGCCAGGATGTTCTTCTCCAGGCAGCCAGATGTCTAAAGGTGTATCTGATCCAAGGGGATCACTACTTTGGCTTTTTATGCAATTACCTTTTGAAAGTATTTCCGATGTTACAGCTTTCTCCTTGAGCAGGGAGTTTGGGCACCAAATTTGAAGCGAACAAAAATACATTCTGAATTTACACCACGCGAGATACAGAGTTTTAATGCTATTTGCTTCTGAAAAAAATATATGCATTTGCAAAAGTTCAGTATATGTGCTTATTATATCGCCAATGCCTGCAGTTAGCTAGATAATGGTGAGCCTCATTGCTGGGCCATAATGCATAACCTGTAACTCCTTGAAGCAGACATTGTCTTTTTGTTCTGTGCTTAGACATTCCCAGCACAACGGGGTCTTGGTCCAGGGCTGAGGGCCCCTCTGTGCTGCTGGAATACAGATCAATAGTGGGAAGAACATCTTTAGTACTCAATTTCATGCTTCTAAGTGCCTCAGTTTTGTACCTGGGAAGCAATTATCGTAATATTGCAAACTGACAAATGATAGCTGTGGATAAAAATGCCTTTCTATGGGGTAGTAGGATTTTTCAGGTTGAAGCCAAGCTAAATTTTTTTAAATGTAACTTAGGTAAATGAAGAAGATCTGACCCACACTTTTTTTAATGTTAAATTAATGGGATGGATGAGTCACCAGATTGTTATTAAAATGAGAGAACTGTGTGGCTGACCATGCTAATCATACTCCCTCTGATGCTCAGCTGTGTTTAATATGCACCTGAGAGAATGTGCACGTTTGCTGGGCAGCTGAGGAAGCCAGGAGTGCAAATCTGAAACAGAGCCTTGCTTCACTTTGAGGATGGGGGAATATGGACTTTATCTCATCCTCCTCCTCCATTGACAGTGAGGGGATAACCAGAACTTGCTCATCAACTTATTTAATGCTTGTTGGTGTAACAAACCTTGGTTCCGTGCAAATCTTTCTCTTTAGTTTCTGGGACCAATTCTCACCTAGGATCTGCTTTTTGACTGAACAGAGGCTAAAGCTGCTCTGCTCAGACATGCATACATCGAGCCTGGGGCTGATGGCTCCCTTCTGCCAGCTAATGGTTGTTTCAGGAACATCTGCCTTCTCCTTATTCCCCTTACCCACACTGATATAGGCAGCCTTTGGGTGCAGCAGGACTGGGCTCCCTGGAGTACCTTCTGGATCCTGAATCAGAAATTTTTGCTGGGTAAAGGTCTGAGGCTCTAGTGTTGCTCTTTGGAGAAGGGTGTGTTTGTTTTGGAGCAAATCTAAAAGCAAAGAGGGGAACCCCACTGTGTCCCTCTTCTCTACCTCCCTCTGCACCTGTGGCCTCATGGCTTTAGCTTTCACATAGAGCCAGCACAGCACTGTGGCCTCTGCAAACCTGGATTCTTAATAATCCTCAGGTTGATCATTTACCACACAACTAATTATAACTCTTTCAAGGCTCCTGTTTATGTCTCTTGCCTCCTCTGCCTCTTTTTCATTTCCTGTGTCCAGGGCCTTGAGATGCTTGGTCTTGACATGATAATTGATGGCTGCTGGCTGTACAAACATAAAGATCTGGAGTATAAATAGAGCCAGATGGAGCTTGTATTGTATTGTGTGTTTTTCTTAAATAAGCAAAAGATATATAAATTGATGAAATTTATTGTAAATAAGAGAACATTGTCCCTTTATAATAGTTTATTGTAATTGAGAAACACGCATGAGTAATCTGCTCTTGGGTCACGCTGATGCTTTGTTTTCCATTTGTTGCTCTGTTGAAGAGCTCACACGGATGCTTTGTGTCTCCTGTACCCGACTGGGCTCCGTGTGTCACGTTCACTCTCTCTGTGTGCTCCCGAGCTCACAGATACCAGTGTTTTGCATCCATTATTTCTCTTCTGGGTAGGTCTTAACTAAACTAAATGAAGCCAAGAGGCTCAGGCTAGGGATGGTCAAAACCTGGGCTGGAAATGTTGGTTAATATTGAACCCATCAGGCACTGTGCAAGATGAGCAGCTCTTCTGGTGTGGGTCTTGGATTTCATTGCAGCTACATCTCACTCACCTTTTAGGGGCAGCCCATGGGACTTGGGAAAGGCCTGCCAGACTCCTGTTGCTCTTTTACTCACTGCACAATAAAACCCACCATAAATCCTACCCTAAAAATTCTTTATGGAGTCCACCTGTCCACAGCAAATAAATCAATTGCTCTAAATTAAATTCTGTAAAAGCTGAGTGGCATAGGGTACCATGCCTGGATTTATTTGGGAGCCAGAAAGACTGTAATTTTCTAAGTCAACACTCTGACCCTGCTTTATTCATTTGCTGTTTGTGATAAAACTGGATCTCTCCCTGTATTTTTGGCTGGCTGTTTCTTCTCTCTGTGATAGCTGTAATAAGCGTGTCCCTGAGAAGGGGTAGTGGGGAGGAGGCACAGAGGGCTGTCATCCAAAGGAGAGAATTAAATCAGGATGTATCTGCTCACGCTGGCTCCTGTTTTTGCACAGCCTTCTGCTTATATTTTCCCTGCATTAGCTTCTCGCAAGCAAAGCTAAAGTGCCAGGCAAAGGCCTCGTTAGACACACATCTTGGGGAACTCTGATGTGCCATTAATTAAGCTCTTTCAGTGCTTCTTTCCTGCTGGTTTCAAGGACCAGCCTGCGTGCCTTAACTCTTTTCTGCTCTTTCATTTCCCTCTCTCCTAAATGGTACTCTGAAAAGAGCAGTGCGGGACTCTGTTGCAGATGGGGCCAGGATGCTGTTGTGCCCTCCAAGTGAACTCTCAAATCTTTTCTAGCAGTGGGAGAGCCCTTGCCAAGTTTGTCAGACACTGGTGCACAGAGCTGTTCTCTGTCAATGGATTTGTTGGGCAAAGTCAGAGTTTGACAAAGAAGAAGTGGGTGCCAGCACATCCTGGCATGGCAGCATCGGTACGGCTCCGTCCCCCTGCCGCTACCCTTCAGCTGATGGCGTTGGGAGCCTTCCCATTAGAAAGGTTTGCACTGCCAGCTTGATTGATTCACCAAGCTAATGACTCAAATAGCAATTCATAATATATGGCTCCTGGTGTTGCTTTTATCTCATTTTATTTTTTTTTCTCCCTCTGTTGTCCATTTCAGCAAAGTTTAGGGGTAATTTAAATCATGGTGGCATGCTCTCAGACGTGCAGGATGCACTGGCTGGTTGAGCCATTCCCCACATTACTCACACTCCACCCCACAAAACCACTTTACCAGGTGAACATCCAGCTGGGGACATGGTCCCCACTCTGACCCCTCAAGTAATGGTTTATTAAGACATCTTCCCTCTAAGCATGAAATAGACACTATATATGCACTTCAAAACTGCATATATCTACCTTAAATATGCTTTACAGAAAGAAATGAGCAGTCAGGACTAATCTAACTTCTGGAGGGATATTTTAATGTCTATTTATCTGTTAGAAGAAAGGGAAATGTAATACCATATATCTCTCATAGCTAAGGAGCTATGAGATGGAGATGATGCTGGTATTTTGATCTCTATCTTCCCTTGGCAGCTCAATCTTCTTTTCATACATCTCGGAGGAAAATTGGGTGTCACTTTCTGCTGAGTCTTCTGCCTACTTGGTCCTTAATGACACACTTTCTCCCTATAACTGAAATCCCAGGTATTCTAGGATTTAGCAATGGATCTTATTTTGGGTCCTGAGCAATCTATTTCCTCCCTTGCAGCTGCCACTGCTGCCCTTTCTCCAGCCCTCACCTCATCCCGACACGGGGTCTGCAGACAGGAATGCTGGTGCCAGCGAGCATCTTGGTGCCAGCATTAAAATCCCTCCTCTGGCTCCTCCTGCCCTGCCATTTCACAGGTATCAGGGCCAACCTCTGCTCTATGTGAGAGCCGGAGCAGAGCTCTGCTGGTGACACAGAGAAGGTGACAGCTCAGCGGGAGGACTTCTCACTCACGGCAGCTCCTCTCTACTCTCTGCCTGCTGTAATTAATATCCTTTTCCCTGCAGGCTGTGAGGCTCTGACAGGCTTTATTTTTAACTCCACTTAATGACAGAGTATTAAGACAAAATGCAACTTTGGTGAGCTGCAGGCCTCGGGGAGGCGTGAGGGCCTTGGAGCGTTGCTGTGCTGGTGAGGCAGGCCTGCGTGCGAGGCACAGCCAGCTCAGCGTGCCGGGGCTGCAGTGCCATCCCATGCGGACTGCAGACTCCATCTGGCACATACTGCCCAGAGAGGCTGTGGATGTCCCATCCCTGGAGGTGCTCATGGCCGAGTTGGACGGGGTCCTGGGCAACCTGATCTAATACCAGATCTGGAGGTTGGCAGCCCTACCTATGGCAGAAGGATTGGAACTTGGTGATCCTTGAGATCCCTTCCAGCCCAGGCCATTCTATGATTCTATGATCCAGAGGTGGCAACTCAAGAGGATGCTCCCCATGGGCCAGATCCTGTCCCACAAATCAAGGGGTTTTCAGCAGAAATGGGAGAATCTCCAGCAGAACATGGAGGTAGTGGGTATATGCTCTTGAGACAGATGGAGGTTTCTGTTTAAATGTTTCCAGAAAAGTGAATGATGGAAGGGGATGTCTTGAAGTTTCCTGCAAGATAGAAGGCAAATTCATGGAAGATGAGGAGTGAGAACAGACAATGAATGATATTTTCAGTTTAACCAAGGCAGGGCAAGTTAACAAAGCAGTTGTAGTCAACATAGAGTGAGCAGCAGAAGCATTGGTTCTGAACAAAATGTTGGCCCCAGCTTGTATATCTCTCATATATAGATAAACAAGATAAGTATTTAGAAGCAAAGTGTGGAAAAATATTAATACATTGAATGGTTTTCATAGAAATAAAAATCCTGGTCGTTATTCATATACATTTTTAGGATTTGGGATGTTAGACTGGGAAAATAACTACCTTATGCTTTTTGTCTTTCTAGGGCCAAATAAAGGAGAAAGTGAAAAAAGGTATTGTAAAATTGCTAGACATTGGCAGCTTTTGTTTCAGAAGTCATGCTTTGAGCATTGCTTTGAGTAAACACCATAGATGCTGTTTTTCAACTGTCCTTTAGAAATGATGAAGATATTAAAGTCTTGTCTTTATTTCAGACCAGCTGATCCTCCCTTCACTGATGGCAACTTTTCAGGAACTGCTCTTAAGGCAAAATTTCTGATCAAACCCTAAGTTTCTAGGCTGGAAAAGGGCAATATGGAAAATTTTGGTGCAAACCTTGTCTCTGCTGCGGGCGTGTATAGTCGTGACTGACTGGAGGCATGATATGGATGCACATTTCTCAGGGTTAGCCTTACAGAGCTGAAGAAGAGATTTCTTTTACTTGGGAAAGAAACAGAGCTCATTCATTGCAGAGCTGTGAACATATCTGGCTAACATTTCTTCCAAGTTGACGTAACTAAAACACTCCACAGTAAATTTTACAGGATTTTTATTTCTTCTCTCTTCCCTGCAGGAAGTGTGGGCAGTGGGAGTTAAAGAGGGAAATGTTTTTCTATGAACTCTCTGAGCATTTACTTTCCTTGATAATATTGTGTTTAGTGTGTCACCAGGCATTGTTTTAAGCAAATGATATCAAAATACAGTGCCAATTAGCAATGAAATTGGAGGAAGCCTCAAATCTGACTTTGATCACAGCTTTGTTTACACTGGAGCCTCAAAATGTACTGTGGAAACATCCCGAGTCTAACATTCTTTCAGGACTGCAAAATCGGTTTCACAATTCAGTTAACACATCGCTTGCCTTACTGTCAAGGTGTCTTCTGTTGAGGAGGAACCAGGACCTCTTCAACATTAGTTGTAGTAGCTGTAGTGACCTTTTTCCAACATCCTCTCTCCTGATTTGCATTCTGTGAAGAAAACATCACCGGTGGACCAAGGTGAGATCAGGCACGTCCCTCATTTATTTTTGCCTGATGTCCAATACTCCAGTAGGAAGAAGCAGGTGTTTCCCTTTTAGGATATGAGACTTTCCTTCAAACCCATGTTCCCAGTGGTCTCACTAGGTGATCTGTTTTGAACAGTGATCCTTCCTCATAATCCTCTGTCCATCCTCCAGCAGAAGAAGCTCCCCTACAATTAGTACCACTGGTGCTGCCGATGGATTCCAGGCCAATGCGCAGCGTAATTGCTGCTCGAGATTACTTATGACACAAATGTTGACATTCTGTTGGCATAACTTGCAATAATGTATGCAGATTGCATCCTTCTAGTGCCTTAATTATTACTTCTCTGCAAGAAATAGTCAGGTTATCCTCTGCTTTGATTTGAAGGAGATAATTCCCCCTTCAGGAGCACGGTTGTTTAGAGAAAGGGGAAGGGCAGGAGAGGGAAGGAACGAACTGAGATGCTGTTATCATGGTTTTTCCTCCACATGTGATGAGTTTGTATCTCAACCTTGGTTACGTCTTCCTCCTTTTTTCTGCCTCACGGTGGGAGCGGGGAGGTCTCTTTCAAGGTGAAACCTTCCCTGGGAAGGCACAGAAGTGCTGCATTTAATGAGCCAAGACAGATGTCCTACTCAACAGCCAGCAGCATGCATGAAAGTACTTAGTATTTGGTATCTGCAGCATGATGGTGCCTAGAGCCCACAGCCAAGGCCTTGGTTGAGACTGAGGCTTCGTTGGACTGGGCTGTATGTAAAGCACCTGGTTACATACAATTCCTAACCTACAACATTTAAGCTATAAATTAAACAGGAGGCAGAGTGAGGAGAAAGGAAAAAGAGATCCATCTGCAAAGCACAGATCAATGTAAAAGCCAGCAACAGAACACCAGTGAATTTAACACCTTACTCTCATAGTTTGCATTTTGTCTCTAGCTAGAAGAATCCAGGGAAAGGTGAGGAATTATTATACAGAAATGTCGTATTCAGACAAGTTTATGTGAAGAGAAGAAGAACAAAGAGCTCTAGAAACCCTGTCTAGGAAAGGCGGCACATGGCTCAGATTCTCCTACATGTATAATATTATAATTTTATTTTTATAAACTGACTAACACCTGAAGACATTCAGAATAGAAAATGGGACAGAGAAAAATATCTTGCAAAGTATATCCTTGGAGAATACAGTTGCACAGCAACAGAGGATGTATTCCTGGAGCTCTGGAAATAAAACTGCTAAAGACTCATGTTTCATACATGGGGGAAGGAGAATGCTCCATGTCTTTGCAAAGCAGGGAAAAAGTCTCTGCAGGAGGATATGCCGCTGCTTTGACGTGCAGATAAACAATTATTTCTTTTTCCTGGCCAAAGTCCCTTGAAATTTTTGAGTTATGCAAAGATTTAATCTATCCTGCTATCCCAACCATTTATATTGACTCATACACTCTGGTATCCTGCACTAGTACTCAATGGTTTGGACAAATCATGTCAGTCAATCCTTCACCTAGATCCAGTTCCTAAATGTTACGGAATGTACATAGCCAGCTGTGCGTATCTCCCAGTGCAGAGGGAAAACACCTTCTCAGGCATGCCCAAGCTACTCATTTAGCTTGAGTTGAGATCTCCTTCTCAGGCTTACACAGCGATTGGTGCTGTTATTACGTGGGAAATAACAAACGTTCTTAAAAAGAATGGGAGCCTGCTGGGTTCCTTGTGTCGATAACCTCCCTGAGGCACTGAACTGTGAATGTCACCCATACGTTGGGTGCGCTTCCCTGAGCTGCCTGTTTGGTTTCTCTAATTGCATCTGTGTTCTGCACTGTCTGATGGAAAAGGAACAGGTCTGCTCAGATTAAACTGAAAGGGCTTGTGAGAAATGAGTCTCCCGAGATAATTGGTGGGCGATAATTGACATCATTGGGAGCATTCACTTTCTCTAAGTCCTTTTTGGTCAGAAGGGATCAATTTTGCAGGATTGAGATAAAAATGGAGCCCCTCTAAATCATTTTCTATTATTGTCCCAGAAGCCAATTAACACAAGGAACTGTGGCCATTCTTTCCTCCTGGGGACTCGCTGAATCAAAACCTTAGAGTAAGGTTAAATAATATACCTAGATACTATGCTGATCAAGGTCTCCAGCAATTGTAGGCAAAATCAATGAATAATAACTTATCTTGTTTTTGAATGGCTTGACCTCTGTCTTTCAAAAGCAGAGGGAGAGAAGCTTTAGAATGTATAGGTCTACTAGATCTAATTATTTCTACAGGATCTTGGTGGTACGATCCCAACAGCTCACACACAGCTGTGGGTCTGGGTTGCAATGCATCCCTTAGCATCGATGCTGCTGTGTGCCAGAGTGGAGTTGGCAGCTCAGCTGTAAAAATGACGTTGAAAAGATCATGATGTTGTGAGTGTTTTACCCCTTTTTTGGAACAGCAGCTGACCTGGCAGCACTCTCCTTGATGAACCAGTTTCATTCTGCCTTAGTCAATAAATGCACAAAGTGTTGCCCAAAATGTATCTGTATGTATATCTGTGACAGCACAGTTTTGTGCTACCGAGCCTTTCTCTACATAGGAGCTTGGCTAACCCCTGGGCCAAGATCTTGTTTGCATTTTCTAGAAATAATTTACACTCCCTTTCTAACAGATGTAGGAAATTTCACATACAAGTTTACCCCTCCCCTTTTCCCCTTTCAGCAATCCACCTCTTTCTTCTGTTCTTGCCCCCTAATACATCCTTTTCTCCCCTTGGTGAATTGCCTTTCATTTCTCTCCCATCTCAGCTGGACAGTGTGAGCATGGCAGACCCTGGCCCTACCATTCTGGGGTCTCTTGGGCTGCCCTGGTTCCTGCCGCTATATCTTCGATGGGATTTGAAACATGAGGGACGCATCACAGGAAAGCTGCATCCCTGCAGGGCGAAAACAGAAGTAGGGAGAAAGGAGAAGATGTCACAGGGAGAAAGTGACAGGAGAAAAGCACAAATCCAGGGGAGATGCAGCAAGCAGCCAAATCCCTCACTGTTGCTCAGAGCAGACACTTGAGCAGCTGCTGTGGCTCTGGAGAAGCGTTGGCCCCATCCCCTCGCTCCTGGCCCAAGGCCCTTCCCTCCCAGCCAGCCTCAGCACGGAAAGGGCCATGGGCAGCAGCACTGCCACAGCCCTGGCAGCAGGATGGGGACAGTGCCCTCTCCCCTCCAGGCACCCCGTCCCCATCCCTTCCCATCTGCGCTGCTCTCTCCTCCTCTGGTGAAGTAGCCCAGGTTTGTTTAGTCGACTCGAAGTGAAACGCTGCACGTTGGCCAAAACCCTCCACGAAAATCCTGTTAATTTGTTTGATGAGCTGCCTCCAGCTGCAGCCAGACGAATAAACGCTGATTGGCTCTTTTGCTTAAACTCTCCATAATGAAATGAGCCAGCTCCGTGCCTCGGCTGCGTGTGCCAGCCGGGCTGGGCGAGAGGTGGGTGCGTGGGGCTGCATGGGGAGGGGAGCGGGAGGCAGGGGGAGACACATCTGATGGCATCATTTCCATTGCACAATAGCTAATCCTGCCTAAATCAATGAAGCCCTGGCATCCTAATGAAATTGGGTTGGAACTTGTTCAGTTTATGATGAGCTTTTTAACCTCGGCTTCTTAATTAGCCTGGTGCGGGGTTAAAATGGGAAAAAATGGAGTGTTTTTCTCCCTGACCTTTCATCTGCAGCATAGAAATGGTGAAATTAGCTGCTAAACTGCTGGTTGGGTTTAAAAATAATCTCAGCATTTAGGTCTTTTGGGAATGAAGGAAGAAATATAGAGCAGAGTTTTCATGATTATGGGTTGGCACCTTGCTGGGATGTGCAGGTGGGAATGGGGCCTCAGAGGGTCCTGCAGACACAGGGAGTGGGGCAAATCCTCCCCAGACTGTGGGGAGGTGAAGGGGAGGATGAAAGGAAAGAGAAATCGTGCCCCAGTTTGCAAAATCAGCTTGAACAGAAATGTTGCTGTTTCTTTCACAGAAATGACAGCGTTTTGGAGTCAGAAGAGAGATTGTGATAGGATTTTAGGCAGGTGTTCTGAAGAGCATCTCAGGGAAGGAAGACAACTCACAGCTATCCACGTGCAAAGGGACTGAGCCGGCTCAAAGGAAGCCTAGGCACTCCAGAGGGGAAAGGCTGAACCCTCCCTTGGCAGAGCTGCTCCAGGTCACACAGTCAGCTATGGTTTCCTTGGGCACAAAGCCTGTTTTCATAGTAAGTGGGAGAAAACCTTTCTGCAGCTCCTTAGGTAGATCCTTCCATGGGAAAGGAAGGCCAGACATCCACCCAGTTCTCTTTACATTCAGGAATGATGCTTTGGTGAAGTCTTAAAATACTAGGGAGAACGGGGAGGTCACTGGGAGCCATTCAAACAAAGCAGCAACTCTCCCTGCTCTGCAGCTTTCTCCCCAAAGAGAGAGGGAAGAAAACAAACCTTCTTTTCCCCCATCACCCTCTCCAGTAGAATAAAATGTGACTTCTTCCCTAAATAATTTACTGCCTGTCTTCTTCCTGAAAGTTTTGGTTAGTACAAAATGACACTTCTTACCCTTTAATGCTCTGATGAAATATCCTTCCATGTATAATTTAGGAACTGGCAGCTGGTAGTAGCAGGGCAGGTGTAGTGCTGGCGTCTGCAGGCAAATCCCCTGGCACTGGTTTGTTCCCGGGTGATGGGAGGAGGCAGCATGGGAAGAGCTGAGGACAGGATCAGTGCAGAGATGCCCCTGCCAAACCTATGCCTTCTGAAAGGGTAAAGAGCAGCTGGGAAAACAGCTCTGGTGCAGCTTGGGGGGATATCTTTCTTCCACATGAGCATAAAGGCTTAGAGTTGTGTTCAGCAGAGGCATACTGGGCCTTTGAAAGGGATGTGTGCCTAAGGAAAGCGACACAAGGTCAGAGCTCTGCTCTGCTGCAGGCTCCTCTGCGGCTCAGGTCAGTGCTGTAGGCTCGGATCAGCCAATGTGTCTGCAGTATTTGCATACTGTGCTTCCATTCAGATGCTCTCCAGCCTCCACAGAATGGGCCTTCCTCTCTTTGTGTCCATAGGAGAGAAACGACTGCTCCTTGTTTTAGTACTTTAAACAGGGAACGAATTACTTCCACTTTCAGAGATACATTTTGAAATACAACAGGTGTTTTATTGCTCCTGGAGCATTATCACTGTGTTTCAAGTTCAATTTTCAAAATCTTAAAATGAGTAGCTATCAGCAGCTTTCAGGCTATGTTCCAAACATGTTCTCCTGTGCAAAATTTACCACTACGTTTAGAGAACGTTTATTTTTTCTGGTCATTTTCTGCAGGTCAGAGCTTCCCTTGTGCAGCACACAGAGATGTGCAGATTGTTCTGTCCCACATTGGGTTTTTGAACAAGAGCGATGGCACAACCCCATCCCACCGCTACAGTGGCATGAAAGAAGCTCAGGGTACATCCAAGCACGGTCGTGTTCTGCTCAGCAGCAGCAATATTTCCCACTCTCTATGGCAGATGAAAGGTGACAGAGGAAGATATTCCGTGTGCAAAGTAGTGATGGAACTTTTGACTTTTGCCCTTCTCTTGCTGGCCATGGTCCTGCCTGCAAGGCATAATTAGCCTTGAGCTCCTGGAGCTCCCTCGTGCAATGGCTGTGCAACACAGGAGTGCCTCCGGCCATGGGTTTTTCACAGTTATTCCATAAACGTTCAGAAATAGCACTTCCTTGCTAATAATCTACCAACATTTAATAAAAACAGCCCAAGAGTTTTATAACCTGTTAACTTCCAAGTGGCAATAATTAAACAAAAATGATAAATAATTAAGGCCTAATTACATGGTATTCGTCATTTCATTTGCCAGCAGGCATGTTAAGTGCATTTGCCACTGGTGACTGGGGGCCCATTTTGCAAGTGCTCGGCTCTTTCTCTGTGTGCCTGGATGGAGAGTCAGGTTCCACGCAGTTTTATGGTGGAGAAGAAAGAGGAAAATGTGCTTCATTAACTAGGTAATTGTCCCTTCAGACCACTGAAGATAATTCCCTCTGAGGCTGTTGTACGGCATGAGTCTGGGAAACAAGCAAATAAAGCCATTTATGTCCCCTGTTTCTGTGAGACTCTGAATGGTAGGAGGTGGGACAGCTGTAGGAGAACAGCCCCATGCTGCACACAGAGATATCTTTTCACTCTCCATCACTTTAGATCTGGATCCCAAACTGATAGTTGCCAGTTGGGCCCTATATAATGGGATGAAACAAAACCCACTGAACAGACAGATGGCAGGCATTTTAAATAGTTATATCAGGATTCAAACTCATCATGAGATCTACAGCTGACAAAAATCACCAAAGAGCCATTGTTGCACCCATTTACAGCAGCTGAAGATATCTGCTTTGAACTCTTCTGGCTGGATATTGAGCACTATCCTGAAGACAGAGCCACAGCCAGAAGGGCCCTCCTTAGCTGGGAAACTCAGAAGGACAGAACATGCATGGAGCTAGTGAGAAAAGGAAGAGATGGATAGCACTGAAATTCAGCAAGGGTTGGAGCATGCAGCGGGTGCAAGAGCAGGACACCGCAGTCCTCTGTGTGCTTAATGGACAAGGATAGATGGCTGAGTCTGATACAGGCTAATAACAGGGGAGATGAGCTGACAGCACTGAAGACTGAAGCTTTCTGTCTGGCCAGAGCACAGGGATAGTGCAGGGCTGCTGAAAGGATCGGGGGGAGAGCACGCACTAAATCCACTTAGTTATCTGCTGCCAGGGCAGCATTTGTCTGCTACAGGGAATAAATGGACTCCATTGCTTCGAAAGCAGGGAATTGGTTTAATTGATCTCTAGTGGACCCTTAGTCAAGGAGGAGCCTTGCACATGCTTTAGTTGCTTCCCTGAAGCTGTACATTGAGCTGGTTTGCTTCAGTTAATTTTCAAATGGTTGCAAAAAGCTTCCCGATATTCAGACTCCACTCAGTTTTTTCAGCAGGTTCCACTTCGGCCCCTCCAGGTAGGGGACATAATCTGATTTTCCACAAAGAATCTATTTCCTCATTACCCAGCCCTACTGGTGCAAGTTCAGTTAATGTCTGACAGTCCTTTGGCAATCCTCAACATCCCACCTCGGTCAGCTTCAGCACTGTGGCCCTAGATTACACAAATGCACTGCAGTGTGAGGTAGGGTGAGATGAAAACATGGCTCTAGGAGTTTGGTATTTCTGTTGTCCCATTTGAATCTCCTACTGTCAGAGGGTAAGGGCTAGAAGCTTTCATACTGCAGGACAGTCTGCTTAAGTCAGAAGTCATTAGTCATGCAGATGATCACTGCAAATAGCTTCAACTATTTCTAGGGGTTAAGGAAGGACTATGGTTGACAGGCTTTCCTACCCAGCTACAGTGGTATATCACCAGCTTTTTAATGAGCTCTTATGTCTGGGTTCCAAAGCTTCGATGGAATTTGCTTTCCAATTGATGTTTCTTCCCCAGATGGAAAGAGACTGAGGATCAGATACAGGATCAGGTGGTGGCTACTCCGTGATAGCTCTTCTGCAGGAGCTATGTGCAAGCTGGAAGCCCACTGCAAATGTAGAGCTACGCAGCTTAGAGGATGCACTGGGGTGAGTTACCTCACATTTGTCATAGTGAAGGAGTTTGCACCACATCAGACATGGAGCCTCAGCTGAAAAGAGGGCAGCTAATGCACAGTATCTAAGTGTACATTTTCAGGTTTAATTGCGTGCTGTGGGTGCTAGGAAGGAAGGCTGAACCAGCATCCCAAATCAATGTTTATCTTTTCTGCTCTCTCCAACCAATCCTACCCAAACTCTGCATTCACACTCGCGGCCACTCACTCATCTTTCAGCTGAGATTCAAAACCACTTTGGGAAACTCAAACAGCCCTGCTAGCAAAATTCATCCTGCAAATCACAGAGAACCCTCAACATCCACCGAGAGCTCAATATTCCCACTTCAGCAGCTGGGGAGTCAATCAGGCAAGGTGTTTCTTTACCACCCGGAGCATTACATAATGAAATGCTGAGGAAACCACCTCACATGGACAGAAAGTAAATTCTCCACAGGGGAGAATGTAGTGAGAGAAGCAAGTGGAGGTGCATTAGCAGAACAATGCAGATCCTCACAGAAATGGGGGCACATGTCAGCTGCATCCCACTGTGAATGATGTGTGGTGCTGTGTTCGAGGAACTGAAGCATCATCAAGCACACTGGATTGCACAGAATTGCAGAACTGCTGCTAAGTCAGTAGCAACCCCAGGTTGCTGCGTAAGTCCGCATGCCCGACTTGGTGTGCCATGGGGGATGTAAGGGCTTATACTGACTGCATCCAAAGCCAGATGTTCTCATGCAGGTGGGCTAACTCGGGGGATTTGAGGTTTGGCAGCACTCATGTTTGTGGCTTTTGAATCTGTGCATCTGTTAGAAGTTCTGCCTTGGAAGAGGAGATGAGGAAAGCCCAGTGACAGCTCCCTGTGTTTCCATCTCCTGCCGTTCCTAACAAATTATTTACAAAACGTGGCTGGGGGAGTTATTTGTCTTCAAATGAAACCACATGAGGTGATACCTTACCCCAAGGTAGATTGCTCCATTCTGTCCAAGACCAAACTTCTTCCAAAGACATCTTAGACAAGGGTTATTTCCACACTTGAGAACCCACTTAGCCAGAAGCACTGAGCTATTTAGAAATGTCTTAAGTACTGATTTCAGGGAATCCAGTTAGAAGTGCCAGTGCAGCCTGTTCTGAGTTAAAAATAGACCTCCTCTACCCAAAGCTGGAGGAATAACAGCATTTTCCCATTTTCCTGTTACCCTCAGGTGGCTGTTATCTCAGCATCCATAGCTAGTCCAGCCATTAGAGTGCACTACTGTGCTAGAGGATTTCACCCTGGGTTAATGCAGTTTCAAGGAAAATGGATACCTGCTTAGCACCGTAGTACTTCACAGAGCCATCGTTGCAAAGGCTGGATGCTCTATCTGCAAGAAGAAGATCTGCAGAGTGTGCCTGCTGGGCCACAAGCTCCAGCAGCAGCAGAGACGTGATATAGAAAGCCTGGCCATTACAGCAGTGAGAATACAGAGACTTGAACCATTGAAGAAAGCCCCTTTTAGGGTTGGAAAGACAGGTTCAGAGTGGGTAGTGTTAAATCTGTGCATGTGCCTGGACAGGTGCTTTCTGGGATGTAACCAGCCAGCCTTGCACCTGCTGCTTGGACATAACAAATGTGCTCCTCACCAAGAACCTGGCCCACAGGTAGCAACTCTGGCACGAGACAAAACGCTCAGTTGCTAGGAGCTATGCTAAGCTTATTTCCACTGAAGCCACTCTCCTGCATGCTCTTCAAAGAGCTTACAAGGACCCAAAATGCTGTCACCTGAGCGGATCCCTTCTTCCTGCCTTATCCCAATTTGCATTATCTGGTCCTCTCACCAGCAGCGACTGTATAAACTCAATTGCCTTAAATTACTACAGCCCCTGGTCTACTTTGCCATATATGTTGATGTCTGGACATTAAATATTTATTGAAAGATTCATTATTTGGGCATTAAATATTAATTCGTATGAGGGAATGAATTGGGTGATTTGTATTTGTTTTTTACGAATTGTCTTGGAATTGTGTAAGTCTGGTTTCTAAAGGGCAGTGCTTGGGGGCAGCTGATTTTTCACTCCTGGCCTTTCAGTGGAAGAGCTTATTGCCTGTCCTTCAGACATCCTCTTCCCCACCATTGCTGGCTGCCTGTGCTCTGGAGATTAACTCTGCTATCAATATGTTTGTGTTTTGTTTACTAACCATACAGTTTAAGAAAACTTTCTTCTGCCCTCCCAGTCTCAAGTTTTTTTCTCTCTCTCTCTCACACACACAGAAGAGACTTCACTTAAGATGCTCAAGCTTCAGTATAATTGTTTTTGTTACCGGGGGATGTCTGGTTCTGTTCTGTCTCTTTAAGTGAAGTTTATGGCCTGAAAGGTAATTGATTTGCAATGGTATTTAAGACAAGAGCTGGAGGATACTGCTGTGCTCTTCTGCAATACAGTTGCCTGGAGAAAACCATTGCTAAAGCAGAAGCATTGACTTTTTTTTTGTGATGTGGTCTCTTCTGATGCACTCAGCAGGGGAGAAGTTGTCTTTATTTTTACAGAATTGTCTGCTATTTTTACAGAAGCGGCTTGGACATTGCACAATCTTGCAAGTTGTGCTGTGAATTAGGCAATGGGTGCAGGAAGGGAGGGCAGGATGCTCCATGCATTTGATTGCTGCTCACTCCTTTATCTTTTGCCTTGGACTGGGTTTTAGCTTGTTTTGTTTTGTTTTTCTAAAGAAAGGCATTTTTAAGATGGAGTCAGGCAGGCCAGGGAATCTGCTGAGGTGTAGCTACATATTGTGTAATGGCACTATGGGAGAGATAAATACATTGGTGATTATGGGTGGAGACAATGCCAGGATAATATTAGGGGATAGGATTAGAGAAGGTAGACAGGAAGATTTTCCTAGTACACTTGAATCATTTCTACAATAGATCCATCACAAAAACTCTCTAAAATTAAAGTTGGCTGCAGACATGAGAGAACATAAAGGCCCCAGCATCAATGGCAAATCTGCTTTCAGCAAGGTTTTAATTTCACTCACCCTCTGTGGAGCAGGAACACAAAAGCAATTGTTTTTTTTAGCTTCAAAAAAAAAATTCAGAGTGGAGCAATCTCAGTAAGATACATGAGGAATCAAATGCAGTAAACTCTTCTTGTAGCTCACAGGGCTTTCTAGGGTCTCCATAGCAGTAACTTCAGAGCACAGCCATTTCCCTGGATTAAAATTACAGAGAACCTGGGAGTAGTTACTGCTGCAGTATGAACAGTAAGTTGATCATTTCAAGCAAAGACTTCTGCCAACAACCAGGAGATCTTTCCAGGGAGAGACAAACTGCTAAATATCAGTGTCTATGAGCATTCCAGAAGTCCACCCACACAGCTAATGAATTCTCCTGGGTATAGACAGCAGTGAGATGTGCGCTGTGGCTTCAGATTGCTGCATGCTATGAGGAACTCTGTCCTGGAATTGATGCAGGTGGCACTGATGCATCAAAAATTAGGGTGCAACAAGGACATAGTGACAGTAAGAGTTAGAAATTCTTTCACTTCTCAGACATAGCTTGCCAAGGGAATTCCTACCACACACTTTAATTCAAGTGAATTTTCCTTCTCATGCTATGTAACTTAAATCTAAGGGAATTTGACACCATATGGAAGTTCTCTGCCACCAAAGAAAACTGAACACCTTTTGTAAGTCAGCTTTCCTCAGAAATCATGCTTAAAAACCAAGCCACAGATGAATAAAACTGCTCTATTCAACCACATAACAGGTCAAGCCCAGACTGTAAAGCTTATCAAAGATTGTTATAAAATGGAAAACAAGTAAGTGCATAGTTCTGCCTGCCTGATGAAGTTGGCCCCCTGTCTGATAACACTTGCTGGTACCGTTCTGCAGAATCCCTGCAGTGTGGTGCTGTGAGGAAGCTGAAGCCCTGCAGAAGGGGGTAGGGGGTGCACAGATGCACAAAGCCATGGTTCCTGCATCCCAATACTGAAATGTGGGGAGCTTGGCCTTCCCAGGACATCCAGAGATCTTGGTGGTTTCCTTGTTTGTATGATAGGAAACACAGAAGCTGCTGTGAGAAAGGCATCTGCAAGACCTTTGTTGGGCTTTCTGCTCTGTTTTCACAGATTACTTATTAGTAATGATTTCCAAAACTGACAGCTGAAAGATGTCCTTTCTCCCATTACAGGGAGTGACAGATTCTCCGTGCTCCCTTTCCCACTCCAGCTTAAGGGGAGATGACTCCAGTCCACCTTCATCTTTTATATACTCACTGAATAATAACCTTTTTGGCCATTTACTCAGTAAGGATTTGTCATTCCAATACTTTATTAATCCTATAACATAAAATCCAAAAGATATGTACTTGATTGAGTAGCAGCATGTAATTCCTTTGGTAGTATTCGCAACTTAAATATAACACAGTGTAAGAGCAGGTCAGTTTTGAAGTGAGATGTTTGTAGGAAAACTGTTGATCACGGCCTGAGCTGATGACTGAATGAAGATAAAAGGTAGATCATGGAGCTGAAACGGCTGCTGTCTGTGACCTTGCTAGTTCTTGGGACTCTTGCTGCCTAGAAGCATGATATGGGTGATGAAGATGATTAAGATGATAAAACTGCCAAATACAATGGCAAACGGGAAGTTCAAGACATGAAGGATGCTAAGGTTCCAGGAGAGGGAGAAGCTGTAGAGGAAGAAATCCTTTCTGAGGAGACTGCTGCAGAGCAAGTAACTGTGCCCAAGGAAGAAGTTGAGGCCAAGGACAAAGCTGAAGAGGCAGGAGCAAAGGCAAAGGGAGCCCAGAAAGAAGCTGCAGAAGAAGGAAAGGAACAGAAGGCAGAGTGGAGGCTGGTGACAAGGCAGGGAGGAGAACTTAGAAAAGGGAAGAAAATAGAGAAAAAGGAAAAAATTGAGGAATATTGAGAAATTAAAAATGGAGAAAATGGGGAAAAAGAAAATGGAAAATGAAAATGACAAAAAGGAGGAAAACAGAATGAATAAGAAAATAGAAAAGTTGCTTTTGGATGCAATGGTAATATTTGAAGTATTCTACCCCTGTGAATTGTTAATGTATGAAATGCATTGGGTTATATATGCCTTATGAAGCACTGTAAGATAAAGTTAAGATCAGAACGTTGTTGTTATAGTTTAATAATTGCCCTGTTAGAAAATATTATGGAGAAATAATATGAAGGTTATGAAAGCAAGGACGTAGTGTGGGCCTAAGAAGAATTTGAAGAAAAGGAATGTTAAGAACTTGAAGGAGGGGCCCAGAAGAAGCCAAGCAGGGGCCTAGGTGGGGCCCTAAGAAGAAAGTAAAGAAAAATACATTTGAAAAAACAATGTTAAGAAGAATTTGATGTGCAACTTGAACAAGAATGGCCTTGCCCAATGTATTGGGCACCTGAAGGGTTGGATACAGGTGGGTGAGGCCATAAATTACTGCTTGTTGTGTACAGTGTACAATCTGTTTTGTGGTAAATGGGCTGGAGACAATAACATTACATGGTGTCTTAACTACGAAGGAGTGGGCCTGGTGACTGGAAGGCGTGGGCCTGTGACTGGAAAACTGTCTATGTACTTGGACAGAATTAGTGAATAATGCGTTGTAAGCTTTTGTAACTGATATTGTAATGCACAAAGATTAAAAACCCATTTCTGTTTGTGCTGTGAAGGGGTGGAGTGTAGGGAAACTGTTGATCATGGCCTTCACTGATGATTGAGCAGGTGGTGGAGGGCATGGGTGGCCAGGGAGCACAGGTAGATTGTTTGCACCTTTGCTCCCATTGGACTGGAAGGGGTGGGCCTGGGGCTCATATGGGAGCCAGCCAGAGGATGCTGAGGAGGAGCTCAAGAAAGGAAGCAGCTTGAGGAAGGGGAAGAATTGAGAAAGGAAAGTGATGTGAAGCAGACCTCAGCCCTGGATGAGACAATTGCTATAGTCCTGTGAGTTTGAGCTTTTCAGTACTAGGTGTTAAAACCACTCTCTTCTACTAATTTTGGGGAATTAACGTCTGCTGTCACCAGGATGTTAATTAGGTATGAGGAGGAGGCAAGGTTATTTCAGCAGATCAAAACTCTCTGGGAAGCCCCTTGCTGAATCACTGCTACAGCAGTGATGTAAATCCAGGGAAATACAGTTTATTCATGTAATTTTGGCCTGTCCTTGTGCCAGTGGCTCCACATTGATCAAGGGACTGCTCTGAAAGTTGCTGGAGATGCTCTGCCTGCTGCTCAGGGCACTGTCCTCTTATGTATAGTTTTCTAAGGAATGTGCCCACTCTCTCAATTGCCCAGGGAGCGCTGCTTTTGTGGGATTATTACAGAACCTCCTGGGGAAAAGACAAATCAGGCTTTTTATCTGCTTTTTGGCTTGCCACAAGCTAGTCCCAACTTCCTGCCACTAAAGGCACTTCTGCTCCTCTCTGCTCTGTCAAAGGACTTAAGATGATCAATTTATAATGTCTACAGAGTGCTAGGATGAAAAGATGTTCTGAAAATGCCTTGGATGAAAAGAAGCTGTAAAAAAATATAATCTTTACCCTGATAGACTGATTACCATCTATTGTGCTGTGGATTAGTGGGTGAGTATTTATTCAGCTTACTTTTTTACTCCTATGTACAGATGCTCTGGACCACAATGACCCCTTTGAAGTCGTTATTGGCTCTTGCATCCATGAGTAGTGTGGAGGGCACATTAATAAGCTGTGTATAGAAGAAGACAATGAAGTCTCCAAGAAGTCATTAAGAGTCTATTGTGTCAGTCTGACTGTAGCCCACAAAAGATACTGAATCTGTAAGCTAAAAATATCCTTCAGAAATGCTGTTGACACAGTTATTTTACATTGGCAGCAACATCCTCCCTACACATACACATGCTACCCTAGCTAATCCTGCTCAGAGCAATCCATGTTCTGGGAATCATCTGTTTTTTCTTGGGATTCGGAGGCCTCCAAATGCCACTGTCTCTTACCAGCGCTTTCCAGATCCATTAGTGAAGTGCAAGGGAAAACAGGAGCATGTATTTTATTCTTGCCCTATTATCTCCTTTGCATGAAATGCTGCACAAATACCCTGCCAGAGACTGCTGCTGTGTCACAGGGCTGTCAGCTGAAAAGAACAGGACAGGAATATAGGGGAAGGGAACAGATTCTCTCAGTTCTTCTGTCCTTTTGGACCCAGTGATGCCTCCACCTCACAGCATCTCTGCTTCCTTTACCTAAGTAAATCTCTGAGAGGGAGATTTTGCCTCAGTCCAGCAGCAGAGGAGCTGACCTCAGATTTTTTGGGTGACACCAGCCCTGGCACTCTGCCTTCTTCATGCTGGATGGAACACTCGGAAGAGCCAGTCCCAAAGGTAAGGAACCTTTCAGTGAATGGAGCAGCTCAGCTGACTCAGAGCTCTGGCTCCAGGCTGTCTGCAGGCTTAAGCAGATATTGCCACATGTTTAACGCATCCCTCACTGAGTTTGCATTTTTTTATCGCATCCCTCACGCTGAGTTTAGGAACAATTTTCCTACTTTTAATGGAAGCTGAAATCTGGTAATTGCTAGTTGAAATCAAGACAGAGAGCAGTTTGTGTTCAGTCCTGAACAAAGAGGACAGCTCACATGATCCTTAGGGTAGCTATTGCTGTTGACACAACAAAATAATGGAACTCCCTCCAATGGCCTAGTTGTATTATAAAAAACTAAATGCCAACACAGCAGGCTTACCCACACACCCATACCTGCTCTGATCTTTTTCTGGAAGTGCATTATGCTTGAAAGATATTTCATTAGAGGGCTTGCAATGTCCTCTAATGTGAAGCTGTCCCAGACCTACATGCTCTGATCCCCCAAGAAGATGTTGCGGAGTATAAACAACCACTGAAACAAGCAGAGAGAAAGATGGGAATTGATGTAATGTCCAGATCTGCTTTCCCCTTTCCTGCTAAAAAAAAAAAGGATAAAAAGCAAGATTATTCCCTGCCTTACTTGGCTGCGAAATCGACAATATTATGTCTAACTCATGCTNGTGACCGCAAGGGGTGGACCTGGGGCGGAGTTGCCCCAGGCTTAGATAAAGGCCAGCCAGCCAGAGAAGAAAGTAGCTTGGCGAGAAGCTTGAGGAAGAAGCTGGAGCTTGAAGGAGCTGGAGGAAGAAGCTTGAGAGAGAAGAAGCTGGAGAATGTAAGAGAATTGAAGAATGGCGTAGTCGTTGAGAGTTTTGGGACCTTTTTTCTGTTACACCCTCCAATGGCCTAGTTGTATTATAAAAAACTAAATGCCAACACAGCAGGCTTACCCACACACCCATACCTGCTCTGATCTTTTTCTGGAAGTGCATTATGCTTGAAAGATATTTCATTAGAGGGCTTGCAATGTCCTCTAATGTGAAGCTGTCCCAGACCTACATGCTCTGATCCCCCAAGAAGATGTTGCGGAGTATAAACAACCACTGAAACAAGCAGAGAGAAAGATGGGAATTGATGTAATGTCCAGATCTGCTTTCCCCTTTCCTGCTAAAAAAAAAAAGGATAAAAAGCAAGATTATTCCCTGCCTTACTTGGCTGCGAAATCGACAATATTATGTCTAACTCATGCTGAGTAATGTGTATTGATTGCTTTGTTACAAGCTTTATTGTTCAGTCCATCACCAATAAAAAGTTTATGTAAAACAAGAGCTGAAGAAAGCCAGTGAGAGACAGTGAGCGGGAGAATGTGCACACACATAGGGGGTAAATGTTATTTTTCTTTCCAGACATCCAAAGCCCAAATTTCAGTGGCAGGAATTTATTTTTCATCACCTTGTTTTAAAGCCTTTAGAAGAGGAGTTTGTTTTGTTTGGTTGTCTGTTTTGGTTTTTGCTTTCCTACTTGCTCATGCGTAAATTTTCTTAGATAAACAAAGTACCAGGATACAAAAGAAAAAAGCTAACAAAAAAAATTTACATACGAAAAGTAGTGGCTGAATATTTTGCTGCGTTTAAAAGGAGAGGAGAAAGAAAGAGCAGGAATTAACGACTAGCAAATAGAGTTGGCATAACAGCCTTTAGGCTTGGGTTTCTCTAAACACAGTGCAGGTAATGTGGGGGATGAAACTTACAGCACTTCTCTTTGCTTCCAAGCAGCTTCTGAGATGAAAACAATTTTGTTTCCATGCCCACACTTACTGCATACAATGGTCTTCACTAGGATGATGAATGAAATGGACCAGCCTGTTTGTAAAGGGAAACACTTCTCTCTGCTAGCAGCTTGCCCAAGATCCACCCAATTTGCTTCCTAAACACTGGAACTCTCCCTGCCAGCAAGAAGGTAAGGACATGGACACAGGCAATTAACGAGGTCCTGATGGTGGACCAACCCCCCGGGATGCTGTTAGGGGATGGTACAAACACTGTTGCATGGCTGTGGTGCCGTGCTGCCTGCTGAGTGCCTGGGCTTCTGCAGGGGTCAGCTGTGTGCTCTGCAGCCTGGCTCTTTGATTCCTCCTTGCAAGCTGCCTTTGTTGCTGGGTTTCCCTGCAAAGCATCAAGGACATTTATCAGTCTCGGCTCTTGCAGTTCCATTAACTTTTCTTGGCCTCAGACAATAATGTTGTGGAGTTAATTTCATTCGTTTAACCAGTGGGAAGGGGGTGGGGGTGAAAAATAGAATTCTCTTCTAGCCTGATGGATACAGGATGCTCTGCTCACATCCCTGGTACAGTCAGCAGTGTCAGCACTCACTGGCATCTCCAGCTTTGCAAATAATGACTCACTTGGTTCAGTGGTCAAACTGAAGCAGAATCATGGAGGAAAAAATGTGCTTCAAGGCTATTCTACAAGATGTTTTGACACAAGACAAAAAAGTTTATTTTTATTTTAGAACATTTATTCTTGTGCTTTTTTGCTTTCTTTTCTAATTAACAGAAGATAAAATGTAATTTCAGAAGGGAAAGTGGAAGACTTCTGATAGGAAAGAAATGTGAGAAAATGTTTTGATCTCTCTTTGTTTCTTAATTTTAACTTTGTAATTTTTGCCTGAGGTGAAATTGTTCACATGCTGAGTTTGAACTGGCAAATAGTGCCTCTTTCCCTGGGTACCACGTATCAGTGAATTAGACATTTGCACAAAGAATGTTGCCTTCCTCTCCTCTCGTGATCCTGAGGTGAAATGCAACCAAAAAGCACTGTAGCAGATAACTGAGAAGTCTCTACTGGAATACCAACATCACTTTTTAAGAGTGGAATTGGAAGAGGAGCACACCTGGAGCATCCGTCTTTTTTATTTTTCCCATTTATAACTGCCACTTCCCCAGCTTGAGGGCTGCCTATCTGGGGCTGCTTCTTGGCACTGTGTTTAGTATGGAAGATTGTCCTCTGAGCCCTAGGAAAAATGGGGATTGTGGATCAGAAATATAACCATGGGTCACTAGAGGAGGATACCAGATGGAAAACGGAGAACAGTGCTTAGCAGATGTGAGAACAGTGAAAACAAGAAACAAAACCCTATTACCCACAATTATTATCAGCCTCCTTCCTCTTGGAATTAAAGCAGACTATGTAGCTCATTCTAGTACAACTTTTATTACGAAGCTGCTGGATATTGGCACTGATAACTTGCCAGTAAACCCAGACAGGGAGCTTCTGTACCAATTCCCTTTTAGCAACCAAATGAAGACGCTGGTAATCTGTGTTACTCTCCATTAACCATGCTTAGTTAGAGAAAAATATACTGTCTCTGTTTTTTTGTGATCTTGTTTGAAATCTTTGGGCAGGTTTCGCTGTATGATTAAATCATCTGCTCCACAAAGATGTTATTTAATTAATTACAAGGGAATCCAAATTCTAAGATGGGGGGAAAAAAAAAGTAAGAAAATAGCCCAGGGGACACCTGTGACAATAAAAAATTACTTCAGCTAAGAATGGCATTGGAGGCATACAACTTGCTATTGATGTTACGCATCCTGCAATGTGTTCTGTCTGCTCTGCATGAATGCCCCTGTTGGTCATTTTTCGCTAACAAGAACAGAAGCGATGACAGGGCAGCTCTGGTAGCCCCTCACCACCACTGAAATGCAGCCACTTTGGGGCACTAATGTGACAGATATTTGTAGAAAACCCTATATGCTGAGGACAGAAAGCAGAGTAAGCAATGGCTGCACCCATTTGGAAGCAAAGAGACTTAGTACCAAACTCAGAATACCATGGCAAATAAAGTGTTTGTGCTCGGTGGCTTCTCATCCACGTGTGTCTCAGCCCATGTCTGTCCCTGCCCTGCTGCTGCTCTGAGGGAGCTGCTGCATGCAGATAGCTGTGGTCCAGGTGCTTGTGCTCAGCCAGGTGAGCCACAGCTGCACTGCAGAAAGGTTTCACAGCCTCTTAGAAAGAGGAGCTGAACAGCCAGAGAATCCTTGCCAAGGCCTGACACTTGCAGTGGCAGATGTCACGTTAGATGTGAACACTGAGTTATTTCATCTCAACTACAGAATCCAACTTCTGATAGCTTTAACCTGTCCTTATCCACTCGCAGCACTCTTGATAGGTATGGCAAGTTCCTTTCATTGAATCAGGAACAAGAGGTTTTTGCTGTGTTTGAGTGAGCAAAAACCCAAATGATTCTCTTCCTAATTAGCCTAATGAGCCTTTTGGCTCTCACATGACGACAAGTAAATGAATTTGCCCTTTCCTTGACAAGTTCTTATGGGAATGATCCGAAGCCTTTCGTAACAATGCATCAAAAGTACAAAGTCATTAAAAACAGTTGTCCAACTATGAAATTAGTTATTGATTAATATTGCTTCCAGACAGCCATATTGTTCATTCAAAAAAAAAAAAAAAAAAGGACAGAAATGAATTCAAGTGTTCATATTTCTTCATGAAAGTAAGCTATTGAAATATACAAAACATTTGAGATCCTGAGGTCATATCTTTCTGTATTCCTATGCTCAGACGCTTTCTCTTTTTTTCACTTAGAACTCAACAGGGGTCTTGCACTGAGAAAAAGTCACCGATTACCATAAATATCTTAATAATCTCATCCTGATATCCCTATTCCCAGATGCAGATAGCAGCTTCTTCTGGAAGAAACCTACCTGGAATGAGCAGAAGGAGCCTTCCTGCGAGTCACAGGGAAGTTGTCATCTCCCAGACTGTGATGCATGGTTAAAAAAAGAGCAGGGGTCCTCCTAAAAGTAGCTGAAAGGCCCATGGTCTGTGAATAGAGCCAGGAAATAACTGTGTCATCTCAAGTGCTACAAAAGGCCAAATGAGTGGTATTAGAGTGAGCATGAGTGCAGAGCAGGCTGTGAGCAATGGCCCCATCTCCATTAGGGTGATTTCCATGGTCACGCAGGAAGGTCAAGAGATGTGTGTTTGAGCATTTGTATCATTCAGTCTCCATATTTTCTCAGTTTTTGAATGGAGAACAAGGAAAATGATGGAGGAAAAGGATTAGTGAAACACTAACTGGAAAGTCTCTGCTTTTCTAAGACTGTAGTTGTAGACAATGGGAAATGAATAATCTCCTACCACAGTGATATAATGTTGCATGCTCAAAACCATAATGAACTTTGTGATCCTCTCTCTGGTACAAAAGTCAAGTTTGCCAGAATCTTAAAAAATTCCAAGTGCAGTCCATGTTTCATGTCACTCTGAGGCAAATGCCGGTCGGCAGTCATTTGTGGGCTAAGATGATTGGAAGTTTTAAAAGAGAAAGTGGGTTTTTCTCACTTATCTATCTACTTACCAAACCCAAAATCTCTGGGGGAAAAAAAAACAAACAATACAATAAGCAACACAACAGAACAAAAATCCCTCAGAGGAGTCTGGCCCACAAATGGCACAGTTATAAAGTTTCTCCTCCATTACAATTGCTTCATAATGATTACTTTTCTTCTATTTTATCCTCAGCTGATTAGACCCCAGGCTCAATTGCTTTCAAATGAATAAAACACCATCTAGTTGTGTTTTTGCTTCCGCGGTAAAAAAAAAATTATTGTGATAAAGTAAATAGATTGGTTTTGTTAGTGTGGAGTTTCGTTCTGAAGAATGTAGTAATTTTACTGGTACTGAAATTCTGATTTTTGAGTGTCTTTAATGTGACTATTGTCTGTTCTGTTGATTTGAGAAATGGTTTGCATAACTGACCCAAACACCTCTGGAAGCTTAAACTGAATTTTGGAAAGCATTACAGAATTCTTTTCCTGTCTTTCTCCTCTCTGGAAAGAAGCAGCTGAAAAGTCCTGAGCATAGTTGGATAGACATACAAAAATGTTCATATTTATGCTTTTTGCATCAACAGTTGTTCATGAAACTACAGGAAACAGTTGTTCATGCTACACTTGAAAAGATATTGGGTCATTGTCCTTTTTTAATACTAGGTGTTCAGATAGTTTGGAAATGTTTTAGATAGTCATCCAAGATGAATCTTATCAGGTTTGCCTGTTATTTCTTATCAAATCAGAAACATGCCAGGCATAATTTAGATTGAGATATCTGGCATTTCCCAAACCTTTGCTGTGTGTCACTCAAATCCAAGAGATGGGCACTTCAAAGAAAACCAGGGTGTAGTTTTGAACAGTTCTTTACAACTTTCTTTGGAGCAAAAATCTCTTACTTGCAAGTTAGTTAAGGTTCACATTTCTGATAAATTTCCATGCATTATTAATCTAATTGGACCCAACATATATTCTAAGATTTTCATTAATATTTTTTAACACATTATGGCACCTTTACCCTTGAGCAGTCAACCAAGTTTTCATCTCCATAAAAATGGGTTCCTCGTAATCGGACAATCCAATCATTTCCAGTCCATAAGGTAAATTTCCTCTATATTCTTTGATTTTGCAGTTTTCTTCAATCAGCATAATACATTTCACCCTATGGATCATTTCTCCATAAACCTTGCCACTGTTGCTGGAAGCTGCTTACTGGAAAGGATGCCAACTTGAGCTGGAGGACAAGTCAGAGAGATGACCTCAGGCCAGCTGAAAGAAGGTAAAGCTCTTAGCATTTTAGCAGGATTGTTCCATTTATTCTTGTAATTTAGTCCCTTCATTGACTCTGATCATCTTCAAAATGGATAAAATACCAGTGGAGCGTACTGAGTGGTAAATAAATGGCACTACAGCTCACTGATTGTTAGCCATTCATTAACATATCTGCATAGTGGTGACACTGCAGAGACTAAATCCTGAATAACACTGTCTGAGGTGATATTAAAAAGAACAATAAAGGATGACCCTAGGCTAAAAAGATTACTGATGTTTGTTAGGTACTATGGCTGCAATAACAACAATAATCAGTCAAACAATTATTGGCCAAAAAAATGAGATTTTTTTTCATATAAATTCAGAATGGTTTTATTGTTATTATCTAAAATTGAACTATGTAGATTATTTTAAGTGGGTAGATTTTTGTTTTGTATCCATGAAATTGCTACCATATTAACAAGATTTTCCAGACATTAATGGATTGATTTCTGTATAATTGTAACTATATTAATTCATCCCAATTACCTCTAAGTAAAATTTAAATTAAGTTAAATTGGAGAAATTAAAAATGTTTGAAAACCCTGCATGGAAACCTTGAGGCATCATAAGATTGTCATTTCTCATCTTTAATATCATTCATTCTGCAACTGAGAACACAACATAAGTAGTCTCTGTTCTTCCAAGATTTGTAAGCTGCTCTTTTTCTGTATAATTCAAAGGTAACTTAAAGGCATCTCCATGAATACAACTTGATTTCTTTCCCCTAATGATGGAAATGCCTGTTTCCTGCTTTCCTAAGAAGGAAGCTGATGTACAGATGATCCATTTATAACGTGAAGATGTTTGGCCATAAGTTTAAATGAATAGCGGAAGCTCTGGCATTGGTCTGATGGAGAGAGCACTCAGAGTAGGCATAAAGGAAAGCGCTGGCCACCCAGGAGTGACCTCCAGCTCCTGTCTGCAACACTGCTCCAAGAGGCAAAAACAGTTATGGCTAGGATTGGCCTTCTGCAAACTTTGGTGACAGATTCAGGCTGTGATACCTTTTATCTGATGCTGGAGAGCACCAATGTGCTCTGGCTTAGCCAAGCTCTGTGTTGCTCATGACTGTGCTGGAAGTATCTAAGTATTTGAGTTGAAACTAACTCAAAATGGCAACTCTTCAATACCAAGTTCTCCCAAACTGTATTAAAATTCACAGGGTAAAGAGAAGTGGGAATAGAATTGTTGCACATCTAGAGAGAATATGAACATCTTGATAAAGCACAGACACATACATCAAATCTCCTCATGTATCTGTAAGCACAACTGTGTTTTGGGGATCTCAGCATCTGGTATCTCAAGGTGTTTGCATGACTCCTGACTGACTGCTTCTTGAAAAAGGTCCTTCCAAAAGCATATTTTTCCAGATTCTGATTTCTTGACACATCCGGAGCTCGGAAGGGTCCTGGCTGCATCTCTGTGAAGGTGGTCAATAGGCTGCATTGATATGGAGATCAAGATTTGTTAATGGAGGATGTCATGCCGCAAAACTGCTGGCATTTCATGTCTCCTCTTGGGTTGCCTTAGTCCTTGAAGCCTCTGTAGGCTTCACTGTTGGCCCGGTGGTCTGCTCTGAAATATAATAGCTAACTAGAACTAGCAGAAACCAGATAAAGTACTCAGTTTAGATCATCCGTGCTCTGAGAGAATTAGACGGATGCAGGTCACGCTGAGGAGAGCCAAGGAAGCTGCTCACCTCCCTGAAGCAGAGTTGTTCAAACTGAGAGAAAGATGCTCGCAGGAAGGAGGAGGCTTGTAGAAAGGTGCTTCTTAATTGCATTTTGGTTCTGGACCCTCTGGTGAGCAGAGACACACTGGGAACAAATGAAAGTTTCTGGTGCTGGGGGAAAAAAAAAAGAGGAAAAAGTTTTGCCGCTTAGAGCAGTGAAATAGTTTGAGGCTATGTTTTAATTAAAATGAATATCTGCGCTATCTTAATGTTATTGCCAGTTAAGTGTAGCAGGGTGATTTAGAGTTCTATAACACAATTATACTCCGGTAATGAAGCTCCACAGAATTATCCCAGGAATTCAGAATGCAGAAGGGAGCAGTAGCTCTCATTTGTAACCATGTTACAACCTTTATTGTTACAATATTTTCTGTTTTCCTCAAAGATTAACTCCGTCGTATTTAAGTCTCTGGTTACATTAAAGAGAAATTGGGAAGGGGTGACAGGAGCTGTTCTACCATCCCTGCAGCGGTTCGATTCAGAATGTTCTACCCGCAGAGAGCTCAATGCCTCAACCCACTCACACTCCTGGTCTTTCTGCTGGGGGACAGGATGCATGTTATCAACTAGAAATATCACGAGAAATATAGTTTTGCAGGTGAAGCCTCAAATAAGCAAGTATTCCAGCAGGGAAGTCTCCATTGATGATGCCTTGACAGCTGGCATGAAGCCTTTCAAAGATGCTTTACTCTTTTGAAATGCATCTACCTCTGTTTCCTATGGGTTCGTGTTTCAGCCATAAGCTGTGTGCTGGGGACAACTCCTTTGCTTCTGAGCTCCAGGTCAGGCTCCATGGGGTACAAAACCCAGGGGAAAAGAAGGGCTGCATTGGATCTGGCAGATCCCTGCTCTGCTCAGTTCTCTACACTTGAAAAACCTTTTATACTTCTCCAGGTGTGTTTCCAATCCAGGAGAATTTGCACAGTGCAGAAAAATCTCAGGAGATGTGTATTTAGACTTACCAACCATGGAGTTTCACCTCTGGGGAATACCCAGGTCCTGCCTGGGTTCTGTACCTTGGAATGCCTTACTGTGTGGCTGTAGGCAGGAACAGTCATACCCTCTGTAAGAAAAACATTCACATTCAAATGGATTCATCTGCGGGTGTACAAGAACCACCTTATTTCTCCACGCCAGGAATTGGTCAGTTCAGAAACAAGCCAGAGCATGAGCCCTTCATGACCACGAAAATCCTGGGCTTGAGCGAGGTGCTGAGTTAGAGTGAATGTGACAGGGTATGCACACCAAACTTGCTCTCCCACAGGGATTCCTCATCTCTGACTGAGAAAAGCACAAATTTTTATTTCCAGAAACAGGAAATCTGCTTGGAGAAAGCTAGAAGCCCTGTCCATCTGCATTCCTATTTGGATTCAAAACTGGTTAGCACTGAGGAAAGATAAAACTGAAACAGAGCTAACTTCACTTGAGTGTTCGATTTGCAGCAAACAGATTAAAAGCAGAAATGAATCGATACGGTAATACGATCAATCCTCAGGAACACCTCCAAACCCCCGTGGCAGACCCCAGCAGTCTGATTAATCAAAGCGTACAGCCTGTGGATACTGTCTCTTTGCCTTTGTTTTTTCCACAATTTTATGTCACAACTGGGGTCCAGACTGCTCAAACGAGGCGTATCTGTCAGCCTTACAGGATCGTCACCATTCAAATCTAGCATCAAATTCTCACAAATACAGACTCTAGCTCCAACCCAGTGACACTTTCAGGGAAAAAAATTACAGATTGGACAATAAAAGCATGTTTTATACTGTTCTTACTGTTTTACTTTATGATTCAGTTTGAAATAAATTAGGAAGAAGGAAATGCTTTAAATCTGAAATGTGTATGGGTTTATTTTAAACATTTTTCAAAATGGAATGTTTCTGTTTTCAAACTAATTTTAGTTTGTCCATTTTTTTCCAGTGGAGCCTTTTGCAACCATGTCTCCTACATCTTAGCAGTAAGAACAGATCTTTCTTTCAGATTCTGGTCTGTTCATACTGAGCTATGCTTTTCTGCCTTCAGGTCTTCTAAAATATTATCCAGTGGGGCAAAATGCAGCTCAACATGTGCACAGACCTCGCCTTTCACCTTCAGGTCAATTCCACCTCTACGGCCCCAAAAGTACAATTCTTCCATTGTTCAGCATTACCTGAGGAGTAAAGGCTGTCACCTCACAGCTGTGTGAAAACCTACAGCTTAAGCTTCTACTCAAGGAAGAAGCAGACTGTTAGCATAAAAAATAGGTCAGTCTGTTTTCTGCAGAAAACAGTCTTTCTGCAGATCTTTGGTACCTCTCCAATAGCTTGCTAAAAGCTTATGACCATGGAATAAAGACTAAGGTCAAATGGCCTGTAGCTATGAGATGATATCTCAGGATGCAGGTGTCCTTGGGCTCTGATTTAGGTTTCCATGTGTCTTATTGCATTTGCTTAATGATTTTCTAGGCACCTATGGCCATAGCATCTGGGCTGCTGCCACAAATTAAATGCAATCAGACATTAAATCAAACTGTCTACAGCAGACTGCAGAAACAGGCATCCTCCTCCTGCTGGCACTGTCAGACGTAAGTAACCCAGAAATGGTTCAAATTCATGCAAAGGTGTTGCTGAAATAATGTATCTTTGGGAGCTCTTGGAAAGTCAGTAGAGTCACTGCTTTATTACCAGGAAATCCATGCTCTGAACTGAAATTCTTCTACTATAAATATCAGAGAAAATAGGGCTGGAATGTATCTCAAGTGCTCACACATTCTACATCCTTACTATAGAGGGAATCTGCCCTTGGTCTTCCTTTTGGGCAATATCTTACACGTCATTTATACAGCACAAGACCCTGAGGTTCAGACAGGAAGGTTTTGGTGTTTTATCACTTGTTATTAGAGATTTATTCTCCCAGCATGACTACTTGAATCTGCAGTAGCACATGTTGAGGGAGATGTGTGTTTTCGGGAGCCACTGCCCAGTGTGAGTGTTCGTGCCTGCACTTACATTTGATCTCATTTGGGATTTTATATTCTGTGTGTTCCTACTGGAGCTAGACACATACATGACCATTATCTACCAGAGTGCTAGCAGCTGGAATGCACAAATTGTCTAGCATAAAGAAAGAATTACCAAGAAATATTCCCAAACTCAATAACATAAATTCAGCCCTGTTTTGAAGTATGAAAAAATGGTATCCCTAACACCATGACAATATGAAGTTATATCTGAAGCAGCAGCTCAATGATAGTTTGTTAAAATGGATTGAATAGCCAAATATTCATTAAGTGTAATCCCCTTCATCTTAACGGAGGGAGGCAGAATCTCAGAGCATGTAAAATCTGTCTGCGTGTGCTCATCTGCTTGCAATGGTTTTCTATTGCAGTTTGTTTGGAAAGTATTATCAGTTCTTAGCATGGGAAAGACAGGTCACTGTCCCTGAAGGACGAATTCCGCTTCTCTGTCCAACACTCTCCAGGAGTCGTTGGTCACCCTCAGATGACAGCTCTGAATTGGAGGGCAATGTTTGCTGCATTTATTTCGCAGAGTAATTCAGTGGGCGTGGGGAGGAGGGTGCTGTGCATTTGGCTGAGTTCATGGTGTGAAAGAGGCAGTAGGCCACGGTCACCTCAAAAACACTGAGGGATATTTACAGAACAGGAAAAATAATCAGAAGCTGTTTACTGATTAAACTTGAAGCAAGCCCAGTCCTTCCAAAAGAGCAATCATCTGCTATTCATCACAGATTTCTGCAAGTCTGGATGCAGGAGCTACTGCAAAGCTCTGGAAGCCCTTCATGTTCAAAGTCACTTCCCGTCGTCAGTAATAATGACACAGCAGCTCCTGGAAACCTCATCTGAGCCCTGTTTTAACTCCTGGACAGGGAAAACCATCACTGTTTGCACTGGAGGCATGGAGCTGGCGTAACATGACTGCTGTCAGCCTGCAGGGTGGTGGCACATCTGGGAAGTGAACCTGGGCTTCAGTCACACTCCAATACCTCACCTGTGGGGCCATACAGCACCTGTGACTGGAGCTCAAATCTGGGTCAGCTGCAGCTTCAGCTGAAGTTAGGACTGAGGGTCATGAGCTGCAAACTAACTGGACATAAAAGAGCTTTCTTGAGTGAAAAAATCCTGAGATTTTAAGTTAATTTGTAGACTGTCAGCATCAAAATGAGACATTTCTCTTCCTTAGTTTTAAACAGGCTTCCTCAGGAATCAGATTTGCACAATGGGATTGTCCCTGTCAGCCAATTTTGGATCCTGTTGGCCAATGCTAACCACACTTGGCACAGAGATTCCTAGCAGCTTTGTAACACAGGCAGCTGGGCAAAGAGAAAGGAGCTCAAGCAGAATTTTATGGCCCCAGCCAACACAATCATTGCTTCATACCCAAAATAGTGGAGGTCTCTCTTTGGTTACTCAGAAGACTATTTTTGAAAAGGGTCTGTGCAGCTGCACCAAGTCAGCATCTCCTGGAATGCCAGGGCCTCTTCCTTGTTGCACGGCATATGTCTCCTGGGCTGATAATTGCCTTCAAACTTGCATAACAATTAGTGCAATTGGACAGTGAACATAAACTGTTGGTTTTGGACTCATAACCCACCGAGCACTTCCAAACACAGCAGTACTGCCATGTGAGTGGCAAGAGGGAAGAGGCAGCAAGTTTCCCCAGTGGTTGCCTTCAATTTGGGTTGAAGCTCAGAGTTTTCAGTGATGCCACAGCTTGAAGAGTTAAATTTGATCTATTTTCCACAGCAGAAACCCAGGTCGCCATGATACTTTTTCCCCTTTTAGATAGTCATCTTTCATTAGGAAAAAGAAATCGTTTGGCAAGAATTTTCTGTTGCTCCTAGCAGAGCTACTGTGTAGGTTGAACTGTCACATATTAAAACTGCTTTCAATCATCAAGAAAACTCTGAAAGCAGCAACTTCATTTCTTTGCTTCACTCTTGATTTGAGGACAGATTTCCTAAGACACTCACAGCTCTGCCTGGGAAACCATCTCTTACCTTGAACACAGGAGAAGGGAAAGGATGACCAGATTGGTACTAAGCAGACAAAGACCATGAAAGAGAAAACGAAGCAGAAATCCTCAGGAAAGGCATACCTGGTGGAACAGACCTCGTGGGCTTAACCAAAGTACACTCTGTAGTGTTGGACTCAAAGAGAACTTGAGGCAAGGGACTGGGTCTCACCAGGAGTGAATAATGCCACGTACCAATTCTCATCTCAGAGACACCACTGCGAGCATTACCCGGGTCACACAGTTACGCTCTGTAGCCAGGAGAGTGCTTTGGTTATTGAAACACAGAACGAGCTGTCAGGGGACATGGCTTTTAAACCAAATTGAACAATGACTCTCTGCACATTCTGGAACAAGTCATTTCACCTCTGTGCTTCTCTCCTCTTTGTAGTGAGGACAATACTTACCATACATGCTGGAACACTGTAAAGCTTCATCTGCTGAAATTACTGTTGCTCTTTGTTACTACAGAATATTACGGGAGAAGATAACAGAAGCACAAGTGAATTTCACATTTGATTGGTAGCCATTATGACTTCCGAGAGTCCTCGGGCTTTGAAGACATTATATTTATTCACTCCACTGAAAAATCAGCCTGCTAGGATTCACCTTGCATATAAATCTAGAGTATACAGGCCTAATTTTTGATTGTATTTCTTCTGGGGCTATTACTCACTCTAGAGAAAAGTGAGTATGCAGCTACTGTTTGGACCTGCTTCCCAGTTTGAATCATCTGCCTAAAAAGCAATGCTACAAGAGGGTAAATTGCTTCTCCCCCATTTTCTTTCACTGGTAGCAACATCTACAGGCATTACACCACTAGTGGAGCAAATTCAGGAATGTGTGCCTGAAATCCTCTTCTGAAGAGTTTCCTTGGAAGCTAGGTCCCATGTCTAAATATGTTTTCTTTAGGATACTTCCTACCTTTTGTGTTGTTTGTTTAAATATTTATATGTTCCTTGCTGACTGTAAGACGCCCCACATGAGTGCATCAGTGGTATATGCAGATAATATCTTCCATTCTAGGAAAATGTCAGTCCTTCTGTTTACAGATGGGTGAATGCAAATGAAGTGTAAGGATTGTCACAGGTCTGAGCAGGAATTATTTGGTGCACATGGATGAGCACAGGGTGCACACATGGCACACAGGCACGGTGAGCTTGGTGTATTTTATTGCATATGTTCACATCATCTATGTTTCATGCAGATGAAGCTTTCTCAAACTCATTACGAGGTTTTTGTGGAGCTGATCTCATGTGCACAGTGAGCACACAGTATCTCCAATTCGGGTATCTACCTTACCAAAACTGCAGGATGGACAAGGATGATGTGTCCCAGAATATCTGGATAGGACAAGGGGTTGGACAGAAGGATGTGGGAGGTCCCATGAGAGCCAGAAACTGAGCCCTAGCTCTCCTGATGTTCAGTGAAGAGTTCATGCATTACATCCTTCCTTCTAGCAGGACAGACCATCCCCATCTCACCACACCATACAGCTTCTGTGGGTTCTCAGCTGGGAAGAGTTGTGGAGCTTTCCTTTGTGGCACAATTCAAGAGCTGTGCTGGGTTTAGGAGGAACAGCTTGTCTTGCCTTTTCAGGTTGTCAGTAGTGGGATTTTCAGGTCTAGGGTTGTCTGTCAGTCTTGTCCTAGTGCTAAAAATCACCAAAAAATAAACTCTTTGAAATGGAAAGGAGAATTTTGCAGGGAGCCAGGACTGTAAGAATTGTGACATATAAATGGGTTTTTTATTCATTAAAATTCAAATGCAGATAAATAATCAACAGCTCCAGTGTGGATTATAGAAGTTCAGTATTTATGAGGAAGCAGAAATTTTATAAATATTGAGATTGGCTATTTTCTACCTACATACCTTTCTTTTACTTCTTTTCTCTCTCTCTCTCTCTCTCTCTCTTTTTTTTTTTTTAAAGGAATAACATTTGCTAGTCCAGCAATAACACTATTCATTTATGCAGTGGCTTTCATCCAGAGATCTCCAAGCACTTTGCTAACATTGGCTGATGAAACTTCACAGAACTCCTATAGGGACAAAGGATGTATTATTATCTCCAGTTTACAAACTGAGAAATGTTTGCACTAAAAAAATCAAGGAATTCTGTCCAGAGGCAAAGGCTGAGAACATGGCTGAGCTGTGGAGCCTCTGAGCTGCAATACAGAAGCTGTGCTCCACTGGAGGGACTTCACCACTTTAAAGATGCAGTTAGAGGAACAAGAGTTACTGCGGTAGCTGGTGGTCCGAACTTGGAGAACATCATTCACTTCATGCTCACTGCCTATCTGCATGCTGTAGGTTACAGTAAATGAAAGAAAATTATTCTTGCAGGTCAGCATCAATATTGTGTGAAATAAATAGAATCCCAGAAGGGTAGATCAGCTTTTAGACAGTGTTGTGTACTAAATAGCTGTGTTGCTTCACGTATTCTGTTAGTTTAGGTATCTCTACATAGCACTGAATTACGCCATGTAAATGTCACTTTTATGGATAAGGTCAATTTAAAATATGTTCCCAACAGCAGCAGCACCAGCCACAACAACAACAACAACCCAAAAAGATGTTTTAGAGCTTGTCAAAACTTCTCCTCTACAAGGCTTTTTAATGAAATTTCCACCTAGTTTAGAATGAATTTGAAAATAGGAATTCAGTCATAAATATGTGAAGAAAAAAAGTGTCAAAATCAAAGTAAAAACAAACACAGACTGAACAGAACATGTATATGCAAAAACTTTTACCATTTAAAAATATAAAAATATAAAAGCATAAATAGATGTTGGCTGTTTTCAAAAAGAATATTATTTCAGAAGGAACAGGAGACTTGGGCCTTTCCGTGCTCAGATCAGAATATCCTCCACCAGCTATCCTTTCTGTTTCCTTTCTTAGATTCAGTTCTTTTTTTTTTTCTTTTTTGTTATCTACCTGACATGTCTTTAAGTGATCAAGATTACTGGACTGGATAATCTCCAAGCAATTAATTGGCTCAACTGAGGTTAAGTTGATTAAGAAATTTTAATGGCAGAAGGGATTACAATGATGATTATTGAATTTGTGGGTACCCAGATTTATTTCGCTTGTCACAGTCCCTGGCTGATGTACTGCAGGTTCTGGCTCTGGGTTGCAATCTGAGCGTGGGCAGCAGGTGGCATTGCTCTGTCCTGGAATCACTCACATGCCATTTAGAAGCAGATTTCACATCAGCAATGACGTACATACTGCTGCTTGGGAACTTCTTACGTCTTGTCTCTCACCCACTCACTTATATCAATCCTTTCCTTTCCATTTACACAGTCACACTTCTTTAAATCAAGCATGGGTGTCTTTTTAAGGGCTTGAGGTGGTGGGGAATCCACAGCATCTAGCGTGTGTAGTGATTAATTACCACTGCAGTTTAGAGTCACACCTCCATCTGAGTTTGAATGTGCCTTTGAAGTTTGTATCCACTGGTTTTTGTTAGAAAAACTTTTGGTTTAATTTAAGTGCATTTGGATAACAAACTTCTTGCCCATGTAAGCAGTGAATGATCAAGTCATCACTTTGTTCTTTACTGCGTGTAACATGATCAGGAAACTGTCATTTCAACCTCAGCATTTTAGCTCTCAAGGAATGAAAACACATCCCTCCATGAAGCATGGGCAGCCCTCCTCTTGACATGCACAAAACCGGAGTTCTCATCTGATGTTATTGAAAGAAGTGTGCTCCAAAGGGAGGTGTTTCTGAAAAAAATTACTCTGATTTGCTCATTTCATTAGGACTTGCACGTCTTATCCTTGACTTTTTCTGTCCAACTTCAAATACAGCTGGGCTTATTTTTTTTTTCCTCCAGGGATCACATTCCTAAACATGGAATATTGCTGGGACAGAGAAGACAGGAGTGGGCAGGGGAATGCTGGAGGCTGTTGCTTTAATGCAGCATCCATTTGTGTCATGGTTCACCCAGAGGCACAGTCATCACTCATTAAAGTCCCCTTTAAGCAATTCTCTTTTATGGCCTGAATCCACTGAACTCTGTCCAGACTCCCAGGCAAAGAACACTTAAAGGGTTTCTTGTTTTGCTCTCCCTGGTGACCAGTACCTTCTATGCTGCTTTTCTGCCACTGGCCTCGGCAGATGGATCTGGCAGCATTGGAGTAGACGGTTCATAGTCCAATGGATTAATGACTCTTTGATTGACTTGGTGTTGTCTGATGTGTTGTAGATATGCTCAGACTATGTCTCCTGTCTCTTTATCTTCCCTGTGCAGTTATGTTGACAGCTTTGCAACTTCCCTCCTGCACTGGCTTTACAGCACAAGGAGAGTCTCAATAGGAATTTTTGCCTTTGTTTCCTGGGTTCTCTCTGACATCCATAAAGCAATCCGTCCCGGTTTTGTAATGAAGGCTTTATGAACACGATAACCCGGTTACAAAAGAACGTGGTTAACTTGCTCTTTAAGAAGAGAAAGACTCAGATCAAAAAGCTAAATTGCTGCTCTGAAAAATCTGCATCCAGCCCAACTGCTGATGCCAAACCCACCTCTCCCATGCACATTGCTCAGTGTGCCTAAACACTGACACGTGCCACAGGAGTGGAGATGGCTTCCCATCACCTGAAAGTCCGAGTGAAGAAGGCTGCCAGCCAGAGACCGTGCTTTCCACCAGCATTGCTTATCTTGTGAGGCCCTACCAAAATGCATAGTCCAGGCTAAAGCACGGTTCTGGGCTCTTTTCCCACTGTGTGAATGTGAGAGATGCTGGAGGTGTGAAGAAGGAGCTCGGGTGCTGGAGTTCTGGCACATCTAATGGAGATGACAGCTGAGGTCTAGGAAGACTCAAACACAGGAAAAAAGAAAGAAAGGAGCATCTGACTGCAGCAACATCTGGAAACTAAACATCTGATGGCTCTGGAGACAAATTAGCATTGCACAGGGGTCTCAATCTCCAGACCCTGACTGATAGTAAGAAGTTCTCTCCAGACCCTATGTATTCCATTGTTTCTCTTGGTGTTAAGTGCAGCTTTCTCCATCCTTCCTTTAAATGTTTGAACTTTCCAGAAAATGACAGGATTTCTTAAAAAGCATGCTGCAACTTGAAGAAGTCAGAGCTTTGTGTGTCTAGGTAAAATTCCCATAAATAACAATATTACTGGACAGAAACAGAAATGCTTGATTTCAAAATTACCCCACTGAAAAATTAAAATGTCTTTCAAGACTTCTCCTTCCGTTCCCACTTGAAGCATCATTGAGAAGATCTTCCATGGTTTGCAGTGTGCCTTTGTGTGTGTGTATGGCTAACTCAGATTTCATCCCCAAGGGAGTTCTTGTCTCACTGAGACCATTTTTGATACTCTGGAGATAAGCTTCACAACCAAGGAGGTGGAGGTACATAAAATCACAGAAAATAAATCTAAAACTAACAGACCTCAGGAGCTCACCTAGTCCATCCCTGCCCCAAGGGTCGATCAGCTACATCTAAATCTTTCTTGACAGATGTTTCTTTAACCTGCTTTTAAAAACCTCCCGTGGTTCCAGTCTCACAGCAATCTACTCCAGTTCTTAGCTGTCCTTATTGCTGGTTGTTCTTCCTTCATGTCTAATCTAAAATAAACAATTTATTGTCACTTCTTTGGAGGCACAAAAGATCTGCTTTCAGATGATGAGACAGCACTTTTCAACTGTAAATGTAGCATTCTTCAAGCAGGATGTATGGGCAGCCTTCCTGTCCTTTAAACTCAAGCACTGCTGTATTTTTCCGTTTTTGCACATTTTTCTTTACTATGCACGCAACCCCTTTCATTTTTCTGCCTCTTTCTTTGTATTTTCTCTCACATTGTGTTATAACCCTTGTCCAAACATCCAGACTTCTCCATCTCTAAATCTGCTGACTCTTTTTTTGCCTGTGTTTGCAATACCTCCTTTCTCACCTCACCACACAGCAGTTGAGTTTAAGCAGCTGCAGCTCCATCAGTTGATGTTGTTGGCAGCTGGACTGGCAGATCTGATGTCAAGGATAGATGTCATTTTTGTCCTACTGGCTCTTCTCCGAACTATTGATGTAAATAGGTGGCAAGAACGTCCCTCATGCAGGCTGTTACTCTCAAACGAAAGCATGACGTGTCCATAAAATGTGATCTATGTGTAATCATCATACACATGCCTTCAGACGGGAGAGAAGTGACTTGCTAATTAAGTTTTACAATCCAGCGGTTGTGAGAAAGATAAAAACATGTCCCCGGTCAATCCATTACAAAGAGAACAGAACATCTGACCTTTTCATCCTGCCTTCCGTTTGCACTCGCTAGATCCATAACCTTTTCCAGCTGGAACGGAAAGTTCAATTAAGTTTTGTTGGCTCAGAAAACTGCCCATGTCCTGGAGAGTAGATTAGGCACTCAGGGGCTGCAATTATCCATCTGGTGCCACTTCAGCTATAATATCTATATATTTATATACATACTGCCATCACTTGCAAGGATAAACACTGTGCTGAGTTGCTCAGGGTCACAAGCCTTACGGCAAGGCACTCTTCTGAACCCCGGGATCTAAGCTCCCAGGCTCCACGCAGGATAAACCCAATGTCAACAGAGTTTCTGCCACTCATATCCTCAGAGGGAACGTGTCCAAGTGGAAAAGATTCATCACATACCATGCAACCTTTCAGGTTTGCATCCGTGTAAATCCATTGATTTATGGATTTGCATTCTCCACTTTCTGGGTGAGGCATACAGAAGCCTTAGAAGTAATTTAATCTCTGTTGAGAAAGAAATTATATATACACACACATATATTATATAATTAACACTTTTGAGGACAAAGTGCTTGGCCTTGGCAAATTATTCATGCAATTACATCAAAGATGAGGCACTGACAACCACCAAAGCATCAATCATCCCACTGATCGATAATGCCTGCAGAACATGCAATCAAGCCTAATCACACTGACACAGCCTCGGGATGAGGGAACAGCTGAGATCCTCACCCCATGCTGCGAGGCTGTAGCTTCAAGGGCTTGCCTGAAAGTTTGCTGTGAGGATTTTTCCTTTTGGGGCTCTTTCTATCCTGTTTGCAGATGTGCAACTCTCTCTAAAATGGGAGAAAATACACCTTAGATCATCACACCAAGCCAAGTGGGCTCCTTATGAAAGGAGATGCAACATTCATATTTGTTCAGTGCAAACGACAAGCCCATTGGGCAATGCAAGTTGTAACACAGAACTCTGCCTTTATCAGAACTTTATAAAAATTTATAAACACATAAATTTTGCCTTACCACTGGACACTAAGAAAGCTAACAAACAAGCAAGCATTTATACTACAACAGACAGTCAACTGCGATGCAGGCTGCTGGTGTTGTAAGTCAGAATACCTTTTTACTCCTGTAACATGAGAACATAGATTGCTCTGCTCAAAATATCAAAAGAATGCCTCATCCTGTCATTCTCATGAAAGAAGAAATGCCGGTCTTCCTGCTTCAGAAGTTCCAAGCTCTGGAGAACGTTTCTGAGCCCCCTCAGGAGTTTTGCTCCAGAGGCTGCTGAGCGCAGCTCTTTCCCAAGAGGCCATCAAGTCCTGCAGCTGCAGGAAGCAGACGTACTGCTTCCATCTGTGCCAGTGTTGGACACAGGAACACTCATCACGTCACGGACAGCAATCTCTTAACAACCTCTGTTAGTGTCAGGGCAACTGTTTTGCTCAGCCATTTCGGCCGCTCTGATCACCAGCTCCTTACTGCTGGAGCAAAGTCTGCCTTTCTCTGCAGAAGAACACTGAGACAAGTACAGGAAACGGCAGTTATTCCCCCCCCCTTCCCTTATTGCTGATTTGCATCTTTCCCTGGGGAAATAAAGACCTAGAGAGGGCCCTAACTTGTGGATTGTCAGGAAACCGTTAGGTCATGGCTTGAACTGATGATTGAGCAACTGGAGGAGGGGTGTTGTTGGCCCAGGAAGCACAGGCAGAGTGTTTGCACCTGTGCTCCCCTGGGACTGGAAGGGATGGGCCTGGGGCAGAGCCACCCTGGGCTCATATAAGGGACAGCCCTGGAGGGAGAGCATCTTGGATCTAGGCTGCTTCCTGAGATAGAGTGCTGTGTAGTTGCAAATCTTCTTCACCTGGTGGGTGAGTCTGACTTTTTTTGTGTATGTCTATTGGCCTACTCTCAAGTACTTTTCCTGGTGTTGTGAAGAGCTTGTTGGAAGCAATTTTGCTTCTTCATTTGCAGAATGCAGGTTCAAAGTACCTACTGAGAATGGAAGCAACTCTTTAATCTACTCCAAAAGTTGCTTCTTCCACCCCACAGCAATCTGATGACCACCTCCACTTTTCTTCCCACATTCCTCAGTTTCTTCTTACTTTATTTCACTTTGCTGTTCCTAGAAGGTGTGAAAAAGCTTGTAAGCTCCATCCTGTAATAATATCCAGCAGTGATGCTGCACCATGGACCAGGAAGGATCAAGCCACTGTGGTTCTGTCTCTACCTCCCAGGGCAGTGCTTGCCTGCCCATTGCTCAGTGATGCAGCTGCCACCCAGATGTGCCCTTTGTTCACTGCAGGGCCAGGAAAGACCCTGCCTGGCCCAGCCCAACCTTCCTCTGCCACTGCTGTGGGCTGAGTCTGCAAATCTTCTGGAGCCTCCTGCCTTTCCCTGCTGGTTCCTGTGCTGTGCCTCATTAGCTGCTCAGCTCCCTTCAGCTGGGAGACAGGAATCTGGCAGGAAGGTGTAAACAGCCAGTTTAATTGGGTGTTTAGAACAAAAGGAGCAGTGGCAGGGCTGTCATTTTCGAGCTAGCTTACAAACAGGCAGTTTGAAAATCATTTCCTCCCATCTGCACAGAGTTAAATCTCCCAACACATGCAAGCGAGCATCTCTCTGAACACGGGAGAAGCAAACAAACAAAGCGATGCCTTTTCAGTGTAAGACTGTGTTTCTGTCCTGGCTTATATCCTGTCCTCTGCAATTGTTTTTCATCTGCCTTGAGGCTCTGCAAGTCTGAAACTACCCTTGTTTTCTTCCCTATCTGCCTTGCACCTGCGCATCAATGCAGTGTGCACATTTTTGCCTTTCATCTTCTTCATGGTGACTTCCCAGGCCTGGGCAGTCAACAGCAGGTGTCAAAGATGCCCAGATGTGATTATGACAGACACTGTCATACCTTGGTATGGGGACACCTTTTCTGTTGCCCTCTTCTTCATGCAGTCTCCTACAATTACCCATCCCCAAGGAAGTTATTTCTTTCCGTGCTTAAACTCTCCTTCTGAAAGTAAGGAGAAGAAGGGAAGAAAGCTAAAGTCTTTTCAGAGATGTCCTGCCTACACCTATAAATGCAGTTGTGGATTTATTTCTGTTGCTTAGAAATCTGCATTTGTAGCCTGACTGAATGCTTCATGTTTATTTAAAATCATATCTAACAGAAAAAGACACAGCTATAAGGCTCAAGAGTGAAAGTTTACCAGGGTCACTGGTTCTGCACTGGAGCCATTTCTCTGACCTCCCAAACCAAACACTTCTATACAAATGGGATCCTAGTGACCAAAACACAGGACTTCAGCTTGGGTATCTCCCACCCAGGGTTTGTCCCCTGCCCCAGGAGAACAATGTGTATGTGATAGGAGCAACAGTATTTCGGGGTGGCAAGCATCCTACTTTCCCTAAAAGTATCCCATTTTTTCCTAGATAACTCCTAGGCATAGATCCAGGCTTTCAGTCCGATGCTGATAAAAGCCCAAGGGCTGTTGAAGTCTACCTTCAGATTTGTTTTCCACCGCAGTCTGACAGTGGCTTAATTTACACTTAAGCACAAAACCCAGCTCCTTACTATTCTCTTTTCTTTTGATGAAATAAAAGTGATCTAGAACCAACAAATTGAAATGTAACTAATTCAGAATGTAATGGATTCATAAATTTCGAACACAAGACAATTATGACTTACTGCTCTGCCTTGCTGTATAACCAAGGCCATAGATTTCTCCTCGCTGGTTTCTGCACGAACCTCGGCTGAGCCTTGGTTTAAGCAGGGGCATTCAGTCTCTGACACCAGTCCTGGGACAGCAATCAAACCACTTCCCCTGGGAAGGGTTTTCCAGTGGTTTGTCTCTTTCACTGGGAAATAGGTGACACCGTAACTCAGCTTTGTACTTCTCTATCTCCGCTTTTGATTGAAGTCAGAATCTCTATAGAGAGGCAGACAAAGTAAAGAAAAAGAAATAGCATGTTGTCTCTCTGTCTTTCTGCATATCTTTCATCAGAGGATGATAATGCAACAGCTGAAATGCTGAATTGAAAGACTGTTTTGAGGATCTATTTAGCATTGCCATAAGCAGAACATACAAGGAATTTCATGAGTCTGGTTCTGCTGACAGTGCCTGCATTGGAGATCTGCAGCATCCAGCTTGAGAGGAAACAAACTTCCAGTGTGTTGGAACCACACCTTTGACATTTTAGAAGTTCACTGCCTATAAATAAGGCTTCTTTAACTGAAAGTCTCGTCACAAATCACAGCCACGAGGGCTTAGAGTGCTGTCTAATTTTTCTGCTTCCTACACTGGGACTTGATTGTTTTCCATGGCCTTTTGTGCTCTTAGTTTATGAAAAATCAATACTTTAATATAGAAAACGAATCCCCCAGCTCTCTATTTAGGGCAGTGTTACCTCCAGCTCTGTGGCTCCTGCCATTCTGTTCCCTGCACTCTGAGGCATGGTGGTAGCCCAGCAGGATGGGATCCCCTCGTTCAGACAGCACCAGGTGCAGGATGTGCATGGGAAGGCATCACGTCACCTTCAGCAAGAGCTTGCTCCCTCCTCTGAGCTTCTGTGACAAGGATTTTAAATTTAAAAAAAAAAAAAAAAAAAGCCTGGAATCTGCACCGATATCAACTGCTGCTCAGTACTGTGTGGCTAACTGGGAATTTTCTGATTTAATAATCTTTTTCTTCTCTTATCTGATTGGAAGGTAAAGAACTGTTAAGATAAAGAGGAAAAACACTTTGTATTTTTTCCAGTTCTGAAACAAACTATCCAAAACACAAAAAAAGGTTTTCAGAAAATAAAGGCTTTCAGTATTCATTTAGATGTTCACAGGAAACAAAACAGGTTTGAGACGTTCATTTCTACTAAATGAATGTTAACACAAGATTCAAACTAAGTTTGAAAACAACACCCTCCCACTGCTGAGAGCCATGGGGTCCCTGTTACTCCTGCTGAGGGCAGGAGGACCTCGTGTTGGTGTAAATCAGTTTCCTTCCTCTTATGACCCTCCTAGTGCCCTCCAGTGAGTGTTCATCACTAAAGCAAATCTTTCCATTCCTCCCACACTTCCGTTTTTTTTTTCTTTTCAAACACAGGCCTGCTTGGTGCTGAGAAGCATTGCCTTTTCCTTGCTTGTCCTCTCCCATGGCAAAGGGAGAGGGAGGGGAAAAGCAGAAACATGTCATGATATCACACTGCTTTCTCCTGTCCTTTGAGCTTCAAACTCAGTGGTTTTTCACCCCCCTGCCATCCCCGTAAATCACCCTAAAACAAAACCGAAGGAGGTGGGAGTAAGTGGTCTCTGCAGGTAAGTAAGCAGCTGGGTGCACAGGGAGTTATTTTTGGCTGGGTATGAAGCACCACACGGTACCATCGGCACAAAATGCCAAGCAGTCAAAGCCAGAGCCACGTGCTCCTAACCTCTTGCACTGAGGTAAAAATAAAACATAATAAAAGGGCTGAGGAGGCTTAATGGGAAGTGGAAATGCAAAAAGAAAAAAAGAAACATCTGGTAGGATGAATCTCTGCAGAGGTGAGGGGACACAATGGGATGTCACGGCATTGCCTTCTGTTGTTGCTGTCTTTCCATCATGGGAGCTTGGTCCTCCGGGCTGCAGACTTGGCAGCACTGGAGGAATCTGAAAGTGTTTCGTTCCTGCTGAACAAAATTTGAGCAGCACTGGGCAAGTTGAGGCCAACACAAAGGGTAGGCATGAGGGCAAAACACAGTGAGAGGCTCGTTCCTGATTAACAACATGGACACTGGCTTTGCCAAGGACTGTCAGCAGTTACTTTTCCTGTCTCTTGTCACTCAGTTTCACTTCCATGAGAAGGATTTTAATGACTATGGGAAAATGCTGTACTAGGGATGGGCACATCAGCCCCAATAGTGTTGTCCTATGTCTTCAGCACACTGAACTCAGTCTGCAAGCAATAAGCATATCGTGTTTGATATGTGGATGCCTACAAGCTAAACCAGGCTCAGAGATCATCCTACAAAATCTTTGAATGCTTTGAAAACTTCAGTAGGGGTTTGCATCTCTGGATCTGCAATTTCAGATCCTACGTAGTTACCCCATTCAGCTCGCTTCACTTTACTTACCGTGGGCTTCTCCTGGGGAAGTCATTCCCAGAAGTCTGGAGTGGTTTATGAGGTTCACCTCAGCCTCATTTTCTTATATTTTGCCAGGTTTATTTCATCTTTTTTTTTTTTCAAAGCTTTTCACAAAATGGCTCACTTGGAAAGAAAAAAAACATCTCCACCACCCAACAACCCCAAATCCAACATCGCAGGAGGTCTCCGTGTCAACATTATCTCTGTCAACATTATCTGAAACAGTGCATTCTCCTCCTTGTCACGACACATCTTCCTCTGTATTTGTGTATTTATCTGTCCAAAATGGTGCTAAGCAAAGTCAACTAGCTGGAGGCTGGAAGTCCTCCTGGTGGGACTGTGGCTGTCTGATAGGAGCAAATCTGCACTGCACAATGTACTCCTGCAATGCCCTATCAAAAGAGGACTAAGCCTGGCTGCTGGCTGGGTCTGTGCCTCTGGTCCAAGGAGGTCAGGCTGCCATTTGCCTGACAAATGAGGGCTGCTGGGGGCAGGATCTGTAGGCAGCACTGCCAAGCTGGAGTTGATTTCTGATCTCACCTGGCCCATCTTGGCTCTGGTCCCAGCATGGAGCAGCCCTGTGCTCTGAGGAGCAGCACCATGGTGTATGTGTTGCACAGCAGATTTCAGAGCGGCTTCAGTAGATGGCACATATAGGCTAGAGATGCTGGTGGCCTGAATCACAGCGCAGCCCATCTGCATCCTGTGGCTCTTGCTTGTGCAGGAGGTGTACCTAAACATCAGGGCCCAGCAACGAGAGCTAAAGCCTTGAAGTGAGGAGGAAGGGATGGAAAGGCTCAGTGGTTTGAGGCTGGAAATAGCTCAAAGAAGATACAAGTGCTCTGTAGGCTGCTGTAGGTCTCTGTATCTTCTCTTCTGTATGGTAGCTTCCTGTCCTGTCAGTGTGATCAGTCATGCCTGGGCTGGAGGGCACACAAAGGCTGTGCCACAGCCCTGAGCTCCCTGAATCATAGAATCATAGAAACACTAGGTTGGAAAGGACCTACAAGATCACCTAGTCCAACCATCTTCCTATCACCATCCCTACCCACTAAGCTACTAAATCATATCCCTTAGCACTTCGTCCAGACGCTTCTTGAACAGCGCCAGGGACGGTGACTCCACCACCTCCCTAGGCAGGCCGTTCCAGTGCCTGACCACTCTTTCAGAGAAAAAGTTTTTCCTTATATCCAGTCTAAGTTTACCCTGGCGCAACTTGTGGCCATTCCCTCTCGTCCTGTCATTAGTTATCTGGGAGAAGAGGCCGACCCCCTCCTCACCACAACCTCCCTTCAGGAAGTTGTAGAGTGCAATGAGGTCTCCTCTGAGCCTCCTCTTCTCCAGACTAAACAATCCCAGCTCCCTCAGCCGCTCCTCATAAGACTTGTGCTCTAGACCCCTCACCCTGTGCCTCATAGAGGAGAGAAGTGAGGGGAAGAGATGGGATAAAAACATTTTTACTCCAAATTAAGTCTTCTCTTGAGCCATGCAAACATTGCCATTCAGCACTAGTGGAAGGGGATGGTGGGGTTCAGAGGGGAAGTGAGCGTGCGTGGTGCTGCCTGGGGCTGGGCCAAGAATGGTGCCAGGAGGAAGACAGAAGGTGGCATGTCCTAAGGCTGCAAAGGATTTACTCTGCTTTTTTAAACGACCCAAAGAGAGGAGGGGGAAAACAATCCAGCAAGAAATAATAATTAAAAAGTCTCAGAGCAGAGACAGAGCCGTGAGCGCAGGCGGTGTGACAGTTTCAATTTTCACTTAGGATTTCTCGGGACTGATAGCCTTCTCCTCCTGCTGACGGCATCTTCTTACTGCTGTAAATCCCAGACCCAGAGGCTGCTGCTCTTCTTCCTGCCCTCACCCAGCGCCAGTGAGCCTCTATGGGGTGGCAATGGCAGCAGCACGGTCCCATCTGGGGGAACTCCTCAAACTGGAGGAGACAGTGGTGAGAGACAGGAGTCAAACAGTCAGCATCATCTGAGGTACAATAGATGCCTTTGTACTGGGTTAAAAGACTCTGTCCTCTGTGACCACAGGGACGCTCCTGGGAAGGAAAACCGGGAGGGGGTGCTGAGATGGAGGAGACGTTGTGAGGTCATGGTGCTTCTGTGAAATAAATAAATAGATCAAAGGGGTGGGCCGTGGTGACAGAGACAAACAGGAGGGCTTGGTAATGAGCCTGCAGGGCACGGGCATCCTCCCTGCTCCTCTCTGCATCTCTAGCATCAAGATGGGTGAATGCCACTGCATGGGAATCCCTTAAAGATTTAATCTCTCACGTTAAGGAATGTTAGCAACATTATTTCTGGAATGGGAGAAAAACAAAAGAAGTGGAAAAGCGCATACCAAGCTGTGGGAGCTCTGACTCCACCCTGAGCTCAAGTGTCTGATGTTTAAACCATGGCTTTGCTTCACTTTGCCTGGCAATGCCTTGCCAGTTCATTAACATTCAGAGCTAAACCTGGGAGGTTCAGGAAAAGTCAGGGATCAGATGGAGCAAACTCCAAACTAGAGATGGACCTGAACCAAACCCCTGGGTCAGACCAGAACTTTGCTAAAGGACAAACGTGGGGGTGAATTTTGCAGCTCAGCCCAATCTATAATTCATTATGTATTGCTGGTATTTCTAAGAAGGCTACAGCTGTGATATTTAAATGCCAAACCTTCGTGCATCTTTAGACTCATACTTCTGTTGTTGTTTTTGGGGAGCTTAAATAGTTTTTGCTTCTTGTTTCCAGAGGAAACCAGAGATGGAGAAAATGCTGGCAGCATCCTGGGTGGACTTGTTTCTTGTTATTGTAACATCCGGGACATTTTGAATTAGTGAGTTTCAAGCTCGGAGCCATCTGATGGTTGATGCACCCTTAATTTCAAGGTGAGACTTGAATGGGCAGAGAAAAAACCCCCTTCAGCCTCAACAGAACAAAGTTTGGGGGTTCTAATGGTTATGGTTTCTATGACACTTCTTTCCTATGAATGAACAGCACAAAGAGGCATGAACTGAAATTGCCCACCAAGTAGATGGCCAACTGGTATTAGCTACCAAGTAGATGAGATTTCTGCAATAAACAGCATGAAACAGGAAAAGCAGAAGCAGAGGTGGAGAAGGTGGCAGCAGTGAAGGGGAAGCTAAATGACAAGAAATGTTTCAAACACACGGAGTTCAAGAGGTGTTGGCAAAGGGGTTGGCCATGTCCCCAGGCAACAGCAGGGTCAGGTGGGCTGCGAGGGATGCTGCAGAGATACTGAGCGACCTGCACGGGCTGTGTTCCCTCCAGAAATACCTCACGCCTAGCAAAGCTACCCAGAAATGCCACTGAGATGTATCTAGAGAGTAAGGGAAAGTCTGGTTCAAAGCAATGCAACAACTTGCAGAACCAGGCTGTTTGCAGCCTTCCCCTCTGACCTGCAGCGTGTCCCCCAGGCTGGAGCTGCCACTCCTCAGTTGCCATAGGGGACACACATGGGGCTGCTGCCTCTCACCCCGCTCTGTGTCGGCTCTGGCCTCTGCCCAGGGCAGATTTTGCCATTTCTTCAATGCTGCACAGCCGCACGAATAGAGAACAACCACGGGACCACACATGCAGCCCTCAGTTCCCATCTATAAATGAAAAGTATTTTTTCCATCTCTCAGTCCTTGTCAGGTTTGTCAAAGAAATTTATGAGCATTCTGGGGGCTGATAATTTTTTATATTAAAAATATGCATATATGCAACAATTAGTTGAAATTCTTCATCAAAAAGCTCAAGCAATGTATTCATTGACATTTAACCTCCTCCTCCCCCTGCAATCAAAGTCTTTTAAATAGAAATTGCATCAAATTTGATTCCATTTTGGCAGTTATATTTCTTGAAAGGAAAAGAAAAAAATAAAAGGAGAAAAAAAATCCTAAAGTAAAATAGACTGTGACAAAGCAATATGTATCTGTGGAGGAGAAGAAAAACCTTCTAAAAACCGATCCTGTGGAGCCCTAGAATTAAGATGTCAAAGAAAAGAACACAAGGTAAGGAATGGAAGAGGGAAAGAAAAATATCAGGCGAAATATCAATGGGGTTAAAATACAGTGATAATGTCCTTCATAATGCCCCGAGCCCCAGTCCTGCTATAACCCAATTAGCATCAGGCACAGCTGAGGGAGGGCTGGGGCCAGCTACAAAGCCACGGTGCTGCGGGGGGTGAGGTGAGTGATTCAGTAATTGATGTTTTTCCTTCAGACACAGCATTAAGCAAACAGTTGCAGCAGGGTATGAGGCGGAGACGGGCTGAATTGGGAAAGGATCTGCCTTTCAGAGAGGAATGTGTGGTAAAAAGCTGCATTCAGCCGAGCCTGGGGGCAGCTGGTTCCCCTGGAGAGGGGCAGTTGTGTCAGCCAGGGCTGCTCTGCAGAACCTTTCTGGCAATCCGCTCTCCATCAGTACGGGAGCAGCTTGTGGCAACAAGCGCAGCATCCACTGCTTTTCATATGTCGATTCATGCACCTGCCACAAGCTTCATCCAGTGGCACAAGCTGGCTTAGTGTGCTTGTAGGGGACCAGGGCATGAGGATCCCTCAGTTCCTGAGCAAGGAGCTGCTTCTGTTGTGCAGCATCACATCTCAGGGCATGTGCTGCGTTGCTCTACGGATTTTTGGGAGGTGCAGGGTGGATAGCATGTCTCCCTCCAGGGCCTTTTGGGACCCAGAGGAATGAGAAGCTCCATAAGATGCTTTTATCATTATTAATGGGAACACTTGTATTCAGAGGGAGATGGAGAGGAGATTTGGGAAACGTGAGACCTGTAAGTCCTGATTCCAGCAGCGGGGGGTTATAGATACTGGCTACGCTAATCAGCAACAGAAGAGGGAAGCCACCTAGGGAATTGTGATTTAATTAAAGATAGCTACCAGGGATTCAGAGAGGAAAAAACAAGCCTAAGAAACTCTTTGAAGGAGCACACAAAAGGGAAAAGATGCCAAGACCAAGCAGGGGAATGCTGTTAACTTCGGCAAGAGGAAAGCTGTGAAGAGGCATCAGCATCCCTCTGCTGGATGGGAAACGGTGCCACATCTGTGCAGGCAGCACAACTGCAGTGAGAGAGCAGCTTATGTGTGAATGTAAGTCCTGGGCAAGTTCGTGTAGGAGAGGTGACTTCACCTGGAATCCCTGACACAGTGTTTCAGTAATGAGGTTCCTTGCAGGATGCTGGAAGTCCGAACTGCAACTCATGGGGCCTTGATTTTGGATTATTGTTCCACTGGATGTGTATGAACATCTCTTCCCTCACAGGATGACATCCCTCCCCCTCTAAACCTGACACCAGCTAACAGGCTTTGGTGCGTTGAGAAGCTCCAAGGGAAGCCAGGGATGTGGAGCAGTGGCTTAATTCCCCAGCAATCATTTATGTCATCAGTCATCCTCAAATCCCAGCACAAGCAAGCACCTACAGGGGCAGAAGCATGCATGATGCCAACGCTGAGCTCTTGGCAGGTTAGATGTACTGCTTCATTTTACTTCTGGGCTCTGGGCAATATTAATTTTTTAAAGCAAGGTTAGATCTCAGACATTTGTCACAGGCATTGCTCGTGAAGCTGAGATCCATCTCCTTCCTCTCACCACTCCCTTGTTTTTTTTTCCTTCCTCTCTTGTCTTAAACTACTCCAACCTGCTCCAGAAATCAGAGCTCTTCTCTTTGCGCAACCCTTGACTAAACCATCAGTCACTACGTATCGTTCTCTGCTGTAGAGGAGGAGACGGCTTTTTCAGAGTCCCGGAAACGCCTGGCTGTGATCTCCAGCAGAGGCAGTCACCTGCTTGACACCAGGAGCACAGGAGATGATGCCACCACATGTGTGTGAGACACCAGCCAGAGCCAGCCTGTGGGGCAGGAGCTGGGCTGGAGGGACTGTAATGGATGGTCGCTGGGCCCAGACTCTGCTGGCAGCAAACCCTGTATAATATCTGGGTGGTATCTCCAGGGAATCAAACCTCAGCAGCATACTGGTGAAAAGTAACCTTTTCATGAGCACCATCAAAAGGTTGTTGTTGACTTGTTTTTACTTTGTTTTCCCTGTTTCTTTTCTCTTTTTTTTCCCTATCTCTTTTCCCCCTCTACCTTAAAGGGAGAATAAATTAAGAGTTTATCTGTAATTTTCTCAGCAGGACAACTTCATTGAAGTGCCAGGCAGGATCCCCCATTGTATAAATCAATGCGTTTTATCGCAAACCTGGGCCTTCTGGTAATAAACTAAACAAGAGCTGCTGCTTTCTTCATGGATGTAATCAGCAAACAGGTGAGCACAAGAGCTTTCCTTGTGCTAATGGGGAGAGGGGGAGGCAGTTAATTTGACCTGGACTGTGGATTTAGTCTCTCCTGCAGCAGAGCTGTTCCTGCAGTTATCTCTCCAAGTCCAGCCTCTGTGGCTTTGTGCCTTATTTCCAGTCCAGACATGCTCTGGAAACCATTACCATATTCATAAAGCTACCTGGACTCACAGAGCATGCATGAAAGAGTAAGGAAGACCTATCTATTTTACCAGCTGTGCAGCTAGCATCTGTAAATGAGAAAAGGAGGAGAAGAAGGAAGAAAAAGAGGTTATTCTGCACTTGCTGTGTAGGAAAAGTGTGTATGGCCCTTCAAAGGTAGCATCCATTAACACAAGAAAGCAAAGCTACCCATCCTGGCCAGGTCAATCTGCCCTTGAGGACAAGCAGCAGCTTATCACATGCCCCGACATAGATTTATTGCAGGGCTAAGGAAAATTTCTATGAGCATGTCTGTCTTCCTGCATTATAGGGCAGACAAGTGGAGAACATGGGTTGCAGGTAAGGAGATTGGTGTGGGGTATGGGGATCAGGAGGAATCTTTGTTGCAGGTTCTAATTCCAGGATCAGATGTGGGTTTAATACGTGATTTTAGCCAAGCAAGAGGATTGTAATGGTTGTAACACAAGTATATCTTCTTTGCCAGGTAATCAGCGTTGGTAAGAGGCCTTAAATCCTCGGACAGAAGACGTCCAGGATCTAAAAAGTATGATTACAACTGTTGTAGCTGAAAGTCTCCCGGCGTGTTATTTCTTTTATCTGTTATCACTCATCTAATCTTTAGTGGTTTAGTAGTGCTGAAGACAAAGATGGTCTTGAATAAAACTGTATGAATTATATGAAAATGTATCATATGACTACAAGGTATTATTGCAGAGAGTCCATCCCTTGGCCTGGGGCACTGAGTACTCGCTATTCGACAGCAAGGACGTTTGGGGAGCGTGTCTCATCAGGGAAGCCTGCTGGGGATTCCCATTCCTCCCGAGCTCACATGCTCAGGTTTTAACTAGAGCATCTCTTTCAGCTGCTGGGAACACGCTGTTTCATCTTCGTCTTTGAAGGGAAGATGATAGAGTGATTATAATGCTGTCTTTCACATGTGAGGTGGGAGAGCCAGCTACACGGGGATGGTTTCCAGTACAGAGAAGAGGTCATATTTACTGAGTATTTAGCGGGTCTGAGAAGTGTGGGCTAAAAAAAAATCGCTGTAAAGGTTAGGGGGAAAAAACAAATCTGGCTTTTTGGACTTGTCTTTGTGTGGTAGCACAGACATGAAGAAGATAATGCTGAGAGATGATTCACTTTGCTCTGGTGAGAGTGGATCAGCAGCTACTTACACCCAATATACGAAAAAAGGAAAAAAATATTGATCCGGAGTTCCCACATCTATGATCTACATCCTTGTGTTTCCCCTAACGAAAATTTATGGTTCCCCATCAGTAATAAATCAGAAGACTGACTTTCCTGCTCCTTCTCAGACAGGTTCTGTTGTACAACATGAAAGAGAGTCCCCAAAGTGTGGAGGATATGAAGGTTTAACACGCAGGCAGGTCTGGATAACAGTTCAGAGCAAGGAGAGGAAAGACAGATCAGCTGCCAACCTGCTGGAAAATAGCAAGCTTTTCATCACTTTTAATGCACTTCTAATAATGCATTTGCTAACTGTGTTTCTATAGTATGCTAATGTGTAAATAGATCCTTATTTATACTAATATTTATAAATATATGTATAAATAGGACTTTGTAAATATATATTTATTAAACTAAGTAAATACATATTTATAAGGGAATATTTAATGCATTTAATAAACATACACAAGTTGCTTCCATGCTGGAGAATAAAACAAGGTGAAGAGAATTGGAAGTCAACCTCAGCAAAAAAATAACCTTAGATTGACACTTTCTTCCTAATGGATCACAAAGCTCTGTTTTACTGTAATTTACACACTGGTGAGAGATGTGGTTCTGATGTGCAGCAGCCTCTGAGATGAGATACAGTAATTGTGTAACCAGAGCAGCAGCACTGCAGCTGAGTGCATCCTAGGAAGTAAAATACTTTTTTTTTAATGAAACTTGGACAAACTCCTCAGCTTGGGTGAAATTATTCTGGTTTGTATTGAGTAAAGTCCTAACCACAGTATCCAGCTGTGAGGATGTCTATATTCAGGGGCTGTATAGAGGGGATACATAAGCTTTCTGGAGTTAGTTAACAGCAGGTTGGAAGCTGATGAGGACTATAAAGCCCTGAAAAAAGAAGTGGAATAAATTTGCCCACTCTGAGCAGTTTTGCTAGTTTAAAGTGAGCTTGGGTATGCTTACAGCAGTACTGCTGTGCAGCCACTGAATCCCAGAGGAGTTCAGAGAGGCTGGCATCTGGCTCTGACCCCAGGGTTAGTTTGGCTGTTCTTATAAAATGAGAAATAGGAACCCACGTTCTCCACTCCTTTGTGATTGAATCCAGTGAGTGACGTGAAGGTAAAAACTGGAGTGAATGAGAACTGAGATCTTTAATGAAGAAGAGGAACCGCTAGGAGCTTTCTGGCCCCTGCAGGAGGTGAGAAGATTACGACTGCTCAACAGAGGCTGACACACAAAGATGGAGAACATCATGTCTTGAGTTGTTCTCCCAAATTTGTTCTGGAAACAGCAGGAGGTGCTAGGATATTTACTGCAGGAATTCAGCCCAGGTATAATGGTCCTTGGGAGCCACAGGTGTCTTAATTACTCCTACATGATTCCCTCCAAAGGGCTTTCTCTAAAACTCGGTGATGGCAATGAGTGTGGGACCATTCCCTGTGTGATGTACAAAAGTCCCCTCTGATGTGATGCCCTCAGACACAGGCAGACAGAGATTCTGCTCTGGTCATTTCCCACTTCTCCCCCACCGGCAGAAGGTTTCCTTCTTTCCATTGCTGCTGGTTACTTGTCCACAGCTTGGCCAAAGAGTTCAAAACTGACCTCAGTCTGAAGGTGCTGGATTAACACCAGGTCTTGGCTTCACCCTGCTCAGGCAGTTTCTCCCAGTCCCTCCCTCCGTAGGCCCTTCTCCCAATCCTGATGTTATTTTTCTGGTCCTTCACTTGCCAGCACTTTCATCATTCCTCAGGGAGTGCATTGAGAAGCCTGGAGCTGTGGGCACTGGACTTGATGCAAGAAGACACATACTTTACTCTCGTGGTAAACAACTCCAGAGGCAACTTTTATTTTTATTCTTTTTTAAAAAAAACTTGGCCTTCGGAGGTGTGTCAGCTGATTTTAATGCCCAGGTGACTTGAGCCTAATTGCCACAGAGGAGGATGCAGCCAGCTTGGTGATTACCTTTGCCCCAAGCAGGAAGCCATGCAGCCTTTGAGTGAGATCAGGTCATCGCAGTGCTGGTTCCAAAGCAACCAGCCCCTCTCTCATCACTTAGATTTAAACTACTGCTTTTCTCCCAGCTCCAAGATCTCATTAATGCCCCTGACCTCTTGGTGAGAACAGTAGAAATGTAGTACCTTTGCCAGTTTGGGATTGTTATTTCCATCACTCTCAGAAGGAAAACAGAGCACTGCTTGGTTTGGTAACTGGATTAAAACAAACTGCACAGGATTTGAACTCAAGCCTCTTACCTTTCAGCTGTGTATTTTAACCTAAGTCCATCTGCCATCTCCATGCAAGAGGAACGCCATGGCATCAACATCTGTCTTCAGCACACGCTGCTCAGGGCCTGTTTCGCATTCTGGATGGATCTGTGAATGAACACTTTTCAAATGCTATCAATATTTTATGAATTTCTATCCACTTACTTTAATGGGGGATTGTAAAAGCATTTAACCATATTACACCCAATCTCTCAGACACTGCATTATTTCAACAGAGCTATTTCATTAGAAGCAACTGGCAGAGCTGCTGTGATTTTGTTTAAATATATAATATTCTATATCTCAAAGCAGATGAAATCAGATACCAGGGAAGGGGAAGCAGCCATGGAAACTATGTCTCAGGTTTGTCCTGATGTACCTGGAAGGTTTCATTTGCTGTGCTTCGCATGACTGCACGCAGGCTTCTTAAGTGACTGTTTTTATAGACTGGGCTGAGGCTGAGCCTGGCTGTCTGCTGGTCTCTCTCTCCCACAGCACTAAATCCGGATGCAAACACGTGGCATTGCCCAGAAACACAGCCAGGGAGATGTGTCTTGGTGAGGCCAGCACCAGTTCCCTGACTGGGACTCAGGTGGGACATTATTTCCTATTTTGTTTCTGCCACAGACCAGCAGAAGCAGACAGGAGAGACACTTTGCATCAGACATGTGCAGTACAATTCTTTCAGGTCTACTTAAGGCTTTTCCCAAGACACCCAGCAATCCCAGACCCAATCCCTTCCTCCCATCTCTGCTTTGGCAGTGCATGGGGCAGATGTGCCACAGCTCCAGGACAGTCTGCCCCAGGCTCCTGCAGCCTCAGCTGCGCGTGGCTGCATCAGACCAGGGGTGCGTCACTCAGCAGAGGACAGAGATGCCACTTTCTTCCTCTCCTCACACCCCCTCCACCCATTGTCTGGGTGCCCACAGGCTTTTAAAAGCTTACAAGTTGCTTTGGACCATGTCACTGAATGTAAATGAATTTGTGGTCTGCCAACCTGACTTATGAGTGCCCATTCTGTTCCAAACAGGAGGACTGGCGGTGTGGTACCTTCAGCCATGCAGGACAGTGATTTGTTCTGATCAAAGAAGCACTGATTTTCCTGGCATGATTGATTCAAGCTAGAAGAATTACAGCAGGATCGCACTTGCACAATACAGTAATCACAGGTCAGAGGCATCTTCTCCCATCAAAGACACCAAGCCTGACACCTGGGATGCTGCAAGATTTTACCCTTACTACCTTCAAATTAAAGCAGCTATTCAGCCATATCTGTGGACTTTGCAATCCATTGATGTTAAAACTCTAACACACAAGTTGCTGTTATGGGTTGTTCCTCCTGGGTCTCTGCTATTCACACAGCTCTGTACAGACATGCCAGCCCTGGAGTGCAGGTACTCAGTGCTGATGGACTGAGGTATCTCAGGGACCTGTGTGATTGAGGAGTCTGGCATTGGTCATCAGCATCAGTTATTAAAATATTGGACATCTCTGTTTCCAGATCGCAAACAAAACTGTATATGGATTTCCATATATAATGGTTCAAATTCTTTTTTAAGGTCTTTCCCATCAATTACATGTAAGTCACAAATAAAGCATCATAGAGATTTTTTTTGTGGGACGGATGACACCAAAAATTGTTTTTTCTCCTGGGGAGTTGTTTTTATTTTTACTTTTTGGTGAGAAATGCTGCAATCTTCAGCCAAGACTACTACTTCTCCATGCCAGTATCCAGCCAAGTTTTTACTAAATCTTCCCTGCGTTGTGACTCCTAATCAAAGTCAAAGAAGTATAAAGTGTAAGAAATTCAGAATTTCTCCTTCCATCTGCCCAGATAGGAAGGTCACAAACTACAGTAACTTCTGGACCTATTCATCAAACTCTTGGAAGTCACAACTCCCAGATTAAAAGAGCAGTGATTGATGATACCTTTTCCAGGGGTTACATTGGAAAAATGTGCTCCTTATAATGGAAACAGAGAAGAAATTAGTTCTCCTATCTCTCTTGAGTCTTAGTGAAAGTGGAAAACTGTAGATAAGAGGCTAAATCCCAAAGCCTTTCCTCCAAAACCCTGCCCACTGAGCCTGAGTTCTTTAATCATCTTCCTCCCTTTACACTTTCTCTACATTCCCGTCGCATAATAGGAGTAATTATATACCTTTGGGTAGTGATGGCTTATCCCAGTTATTTTAGCAACAAGAAAATCAGACACTTTTAGCATAAACTTTAATTAAGTTCCTTTAAAATTGCTGGAATGCTAGTCCAGGACTAGCAAAACCTATTGTCCAAGTTTCACAGACATCCTCTCTGACTCTTAACAAAAATTGCAGCGTTTCCATATGCCTTTAGATTCACATTTCCTTGCCATACTCTGGTCTTGTGAGGCACTGCAGTGATAAAATTTAGGGAAAGTAAGGAAATATTTGCAATATGACTCATTAATGCCACATACCCGTCGGTGCACCTGGGTGAAGTCAGCCTGCTGGAATTCTTCTCCCAAGCAAGAGGAGCTGAGAGAAGAAGACAGGAGCTATAAAAGAGCGGCCCTGGTAAGATGTATGCTCTCAAACATAACAGGGAGGTTTATAGCTGTGAAGGACTCCTCACTCCCAATCCCAGTGACAGGGCTGTTTTGACAGGGCTGTTTTGACAATGCTGAGAGGAGCGAGATCAAATGACACTGATCTGTTAAAGGACTGGACCCACAAAGAAGAAGAGGACAAAGCTGTCAAGAGGCTGACACAAAGCCAGGGGCTGCAGCAAGCGTGTCGTAGAGGTTCCCCAGGAGAGCAGATGACACTGAGACAAAGTAAATGCAAAAGAAAGATATTATGGGCAAAGAGTTTTTATTTTAGCTTTTTTCTCCAAGCAGGGGGGGGGTGTTTTCAAAACAAAATATGACTTTTATTGTCAAGAGAAGCTGCTTCTGAGTTCTTGCTCACTGCTATTTGCCAGAGGCTCTGGGAGATGAGGTGGAAGGGTAGAAGCTGTGGCTACCACCAGCTCTGCTGATGTGCTTAAGAAAAATGGTTGGGATGGATCTGATTGGGATGCTCTGAGAGATCCCACTGCTGATAGGTCCTCCCGTGGGGCCCCTGGAAGGAATGGTCCTTCGGGAAAAGTTTGCTGGGAGTCTTCGTATCCAGGACTAGAGGGAAGCCACTCCTGTGATGGCATACTCTACACTATAGAAATCCTTTGCCTGCAGAAAATGCATGAATGTGTTCCTATTATAGACAATTACTGAATAATGAAAACCAGAGAAATAAAAAGCACAGTTTGTCAAGCAATATAGTGACAGCTATCAGCATCTGCAGAGAGGGAAACCTGGTCCCATGGCCCCAGCCAGGTCCAGGTTGTCATGGGGACTTGGGGCAGAACCCCGTCTCCTAGTCATACCGCTGGGGCATCCCTGCTTGAGACGTACCCGCTGTGCACAGAAGAAATCCCTGTATGTGCCATGTGCCTACGTGAAAGCCGAGACATGAGAAATATGAAAATGATCACAGCTTAGATGAGAGATGCCAAAGCCAGTCTGAGGAGTCCTGGGTGTTAGCCAGCAAGTAGCTTACAGCACAGAAGATGAACAATTACCCAAAGACAAATCAGTGCCATGCAATTTCTACTAAGACGTCAGGCTGTCATTGCTACACTCAGTAAACACCACCTGTATTATTACTTCAGGGTAACAGTGGCTTCTCTATTTCTCCTATTTTACCAGGAAATGTTTGACATCACCCTGGGGCGGTCTCACCATCATTTTGGGGTCATAATGCCCAGTGCATTGGCCTTCCTTTTCACCCCAGTGCTTCCCTTCCCCTTAGCTCCAGCAGCACGCATAGCCCTGTGCTGGCTGTCACTCAGCCCTGCAGCGTGGGCATCAGCCCAGATCACAGTCTGAAGCCTCACATCCAGGCTATGACTCTAGAAGCCTTTTCCCTCATAACATCTCTAAATAGATGTGACCTTTCCTCTCCTGCCTTGCAGCCAAAGCTTTTGTCCAGCCTCTCGCTTCATGTCTCATAATGACTGCAGGGACTGGCCTTTCCTCTGGGATTAATAAACACAGCCTGGCACAACTCTTGCATCTTTCCAGGCTACGGATGCAGAGATCCCTTCCCCAGCCTGCTGCTGTCAGCGTGTCATTCCTCCATACACTCCAGTGGCACCTCTTCTCCACCACTTCAAACATATGTTGCACATACTTGCTTTCACAGTCCATCTTCACCCACCCTCTCCCTCATCTGTCACTTGGCTTGGGAAGGTTCGTTCTCACCTCCAATTGGCCCCCAGTGCCAGTCTTCCCTCGCCCACTGCTTCCATCTTCAAACGTGTTATCCTTTTGTTCATCCCGTACTGCTCCTTGTGCTCTCTTTGACATCCACAATGCTATCTTGTCATCCTCCCCCAAATCCCTTCTTAAATCAAACTCATCGTCATGATGTCTGCAGAAACCATGACAATTACTCTGCTGGCACTGGTCTCTCACTCTGACCCCCTTCATCTCATTACTTTCCTACATTCCCATCTGTCTTAGGCATTTCCTACCTTACATCTAGATAGAAAGCGCTTTGAAACTGTCTGATTTTCACGCTTTATGTACAGCACCTAGCATATATACAGCTCGGTCCCAGCTTAAGATGAGTAGTGACACAGAAACGACACAAGATAATTGTGTGTCACTTTTCCTAAGTGGAAAAATACTACTTTAAATTTGTGTGAAATTGGATTCTCATTTGCCTTCACTTCATGGTCACAATTGTGCCTGTATAACATTCAAGACAGTGACACTCCAGTCCTCAGGAATGGCTCTGGGATGTTACTAGGGCATGCAGTATTGCATAAGTATCTCTATTTGTGTGTATTTTTGCAGAAATGCTGTGCTTATGGCTTGTTAGAAAGAATACAGACTTCAGTCTGCTACCCAAGAGGAAAAATCTGGAAATAGATAGCAGGGGATGTGTCAGGGGCAAGCGAGAATAAATAGTAAGAAATTACTCTTGGATGCTAGAACATATCATCCCATATTCCTGAAAATGAGAGCGTTTTTGCCTAGTCATATGACTGGTAGCAGCATCTGTCACTTCACCAGAATAGCAGCCATCTCTTGGTTGAGGCAGGGAGAAAACAATTTGCAAGAGGAAGCTTGTTCTTTCAACACGCGCTCAGGACAAATCAGCCATCAGTCACTCACTTTTCCTGCTAATGCTTTTTCTGGATGCTGCAGTAACCACAGCACCTTGTCCTCCTGGCCCTGCATGCCTTTGTCTGTATGCAGGTTGTCACTGTGGAGCCAGCTCAGCTGCGGACCTGTAGAGCTGCCCTCCACCCCAACTGGTCTGCTCTGGACCTTTGCAAGGGAGAGGCTTTTCTTGGAGCGTTATTTCTCATTCAAGGCAGCAAACATTTCAGCCTGTGACAGCCTCTCATCACTCCAGCCACCTGGTGCCTTGCATCTGAAATGCTAACCAAGCCAGGGAGTCAGGCTCTGTTTCCTCTGCTCGCTGCTCTGCCCTGAAATAACAGGTCTGGGATGGCAGGGAAGGGTAGGTGAAATAATAACCCATCTCCTCCGCCATCTGATGGGACCCCTGCTGTTTGCATGTCCATCAGCATCCCGGCAGGCAATCAGATGGCACTTAAAGCCTTTGGTCCAGTCTTTCACTGTAAACGGAATCTGTGTAAAGTGTTCCCTGAGCTCCCAGAGCCTGAAGGCCCTTTGGACGGCTCCCTGCGAGGCTGCAGGGAACAACGCAACAGGCAGAGCCAAGGTGAGCATCAATCAGACTTGCTGAAAGCCAGGTCCTGGAAGCAAGAGCGGCTGCCAAGGAAATGTGAGCGAGGATCTGACTCTGGCTCCATGCTAAGAACAGCAAAGTGACCTGAGGGCATGAATAAACTATGAAGCAAAACTCTAAACACACAGCACTGTGCATTTGAATAATGCCTACTTAGGCTTGGAAATGATATAATTTCCCTCATTGAAACACACCTCTACCACATTTTCCATTTGTGCTGAAGTCACATTTAAGGTGAGATCGTTCCACTGAGTAGAAGAGAAGTGAATTTGAAATGAAAACGTCCACCTGCAAAATCAAAATTGCTGCGTTTTGTACTGAAACAACATTAAAATGGATTTTGCAAGAGGAACTGGGTGCAGTTTAGCTGTGCTTTGCCTCTGTTCTTCCCCAGGCTTTGCATTCCCAGCTGGACTCCAAGTCCCAGCACACTCTGTGGCTCTCCCTTGGGTCAGGTGACTGTCACGCCAACATCTCCTGATTGAAGATCAAACTGCTTCTTCAAAGACTGAGGATTCCTAAGGGATGGAAGCTCTTATTTGAAACAAACCCTTATTATTTAGTCTGTACTTGTAGTTCCAAGAGGCATTGGCATCAGGATTGATTTTATGCACTGATAGCCAGGGAATATGAGAATTTCTGGTGCACAGCTTTTGTTCTGGACATAGAAAAGTACATACTGTTTACCTAGTATATAAATAAGATATTAACATCTCTCCATGAAATCTCTGGATGTTATGCAGTTATGAGCAAACAGCAGAAAGCAGTGAGCTAGCTCTTGTCCCTAGAAAACAAAAGTTGGGATATCTTCTCGTTTTACAAAAGGCCACTGGTAAATTTTAAAATAGCTGTTCAGCTTTCTCATGAATGTTTGCCCTGGAATTGTAAAGGAGCCCTTCCTTCCAACCTGCCTGATGTGTTTGTTAGCTTCTGTAAATAGATTCTGAATATATACTTCCCCTTATTTGTTTGCAGCTATAATCCCCAACAGTGCCTAAATTGGATCCCAGGAGTCCAAAACATTGTTTGTTTCTGGAAGCATGTCAGGTCTGGACAACCCTAGCAGATACACATGTGGGTACCACATATATAGCTTCTGAAGCAGTTTTTGGAAACATTTTGAATATATTTCACACAGGAATAACACTGCTATCTGTTTGAGGGATAGAGACATTCCACGTAAGTACTCAGCTTTCAAAAATTAATGAATGCCATTGATTGAGTTTATCCTAGTAAATTAAAGAAAATTCTTGCAATTTTAAAATAGAAAAGGTACATTTCCTCACATGTACATTACCATCTGGCGTGAAGATGTATTAATATCTTGCAATATTTAGGTCATAAATCAAATCTAAGCCCTTATTGCACATCCAGAGAAAATTACTTTCCAGTGACATATGGCATAACCTTCAACTTCTATAAATTAATAAAATTCTAGCAAATCTACTTAAATTCAGATATTTTGTATCCACATTTTATTTTTATGGATGCTGTTAACCACTCGTAACGTTGGAGGTCTTAGGTCAATGCAGAGAGTTTATTGCAGAGCTAAAGGAAATTACCTTTTGGTGACCCTGGGCATGAACTTCAGCTCCCAGCAGTCAACGAGGAGTTCGGATATTACTGGCTGTTGATTCATACAGGACACCAAAATTACATGCTGGGTCTTATTAAGGGGTTTTTAGAAGGAGCACAGTCACAGCTGACTACAGAACGCTTGGCGAGGGAATTGGTTTGTTGAATTGTGCAGATTTAACATCTGTCTTGCCAGAACTCCCCAGTTACAATTCCTGTTCCTTCATTTTGTGTTTAACAGACTCTTTGTGACCTTAGGATTCATCATGCAAAAATCAGAATATATGGGCAATTTGTCTTTCATTAGCAGCAGTATTTTTATACAGCTGAGTAATAAACTGCTCAGAAGGGAAAAAGAATCTTGCTTTACAGTGCCTTAGTTAAGTTCTGCTTTTTAAATTGGGAATTATTTGTTAATTTTTGCAAAAGCCATGTTTGCCTGAATCGTATTTCTCCGTTGTTGTGCAAAACATCACTGATGTTTGTGGCTTTCAAGGTAAGCTGTTGGGACTTAGGTCTATTAGTGTAGAATTAGAAACAGAAGACACCATGCGATGTGTATTTTGTCTTTTCTGTCTCCTTGTCTGCTCTTGTAGGTCTTTCCCCAGTCCACACCTTCTGTTTTGCTGCCATTTTTGATCTACCTCTTCACCCTGAACCTCTTCATGTGCCCAGTTTTGCACCTGAGTTCATTTTTTATGCCATCTTCCCTTGACTTTGCTGCTGCTCTTGGAAAAAATCCACCTTCTTGCTCATGCTTTTTCTGCACCTCAGTGTCTCTTTCACATCAGGTTGTTTCCTTCCAACCCATTTCCTGAAGAAAGTAAGGTAGAGATTCGTTTAGGTTTTCCATCCCCCCAAAAGATCAAAAGGTTCATGAAATCCTAAATTCCTAACCTAAACCTCTGCCCTTCTCTGTTAGCAGTGCCCTAGTAACACACCTGCCCTGGCCACCAGGTTGAATTTTTGCTATTTTCCTGTCTCACTGGCTTTTGTTTCCCCCAGTTTACAGGGAAAGCATTTTGTGTCAAGGCTTAGCATCTCTTTTGCACACACCCACTTCTTCAGTTCCTTCTAGCAGATAAAAGACCAAAATGAGGCGTTGGCAATTTGAGGTTGTCAGTGTTGATGTCACAAATTAGAGGCTCATTTTTAACAATAAGAGCAATTAGTCATCAGAGCAGGTTCCTAAGAGGTACAGTGAGTCAGCCTCTTTTGTGAATCTGACTAACTTTTCTAAAGGTTGTATTTTAGAATTAAAATCACAAGTTCTTGGGCTTGATGAGAGAATCACAGGATGAGCTCCTGCAGTTTGTGTTTTGCAGCAAGTCGGGCTGCAATCATCCTAATGGCCTCCTTTGGCCTTTGAAAGGTGCATGACTTCTGGCCTCAGTGGATTTCAAGTTCTGTCTCAAGGATTTTCTGTCTCAAGGATTTTCTGTCTCAAAGATTTCCTCCTGCCTGACTTTGTCTTACATTTTCTCCTCTTCTCCCTCTATGTATTGTGCTTTCTCTGCTCCTCCCAAGCAATTTTCTTCATAGATTTTTCAGTAGTTCATAGTTCAGTAGATTACTGCATGGAGATCTTTACATTGGACTTCTTTTGACGCTAGTTTGTCTGAGTTCACAAAGTAACTCATACTATATCCCTTTGGGCTCAAAAGCTGCAACTCCAGGCAGCATATAGAAGAATATAGAAGATAGAATATAGAAGATTTCTGAACTGTTCATCTCCCAATCTTCCAGCGTGGCTGTGACCGATTCTAACCCAATCTAATCAGAGGGACAAAAGAGGATTACGAGGACTCCCACTTTGTGAAATGCATGCATGAAAAGGAGTAAGAAGAATTGCTTAGGATGGTCCGTGGGGAGCAGTGATGGTCCCTGTGCTCTTCCCTGGCATCTATTATTAACAACTTCTAGAGACAGAATAGTGGCCTAGATGGTCTTCTCATCTGACTGATGTGGCATTTACAGCAGCACAGGTATATGAGAGGGTGCAACAGCAAAATAACCCACACAGATAATCAGAATCAATTCCAGGTGATTTTAAAATTCTCTATAAAGCATACATATAAATCTAACCTGAAGACTATGTCTTAATGGCAGTCTTTTTTCCAATCCAGAAAGTATTTGATATGTCTCCTGTTGGACTCGTGCTTCTCTAAATAATGATTCTTTTCCTTTCTTTCCCTTACAAAGGATTCTGGGCAAATATATTTTCTATAGAACCTATGGCTGCAACAGAAAGTCAGGCCTCAGGAGGAAACTTTTACACATTTCTGTAGCTGGTTGTCAATTTATCTCGTCTGCTTTCCCCTCCCTTTCCCTCTCCTCTCTCACTAACCCCTAACTCCTGTCTTTAAGTACTCCATCCAATCAAAGTATAAAAAGTTTAAACAAAACAAAAAAGAAAACTTAAGTTGGATGTCAGGAAAAGATTCCTATCAGTGAGGTCTGCCAGAGCAGAGAATAATCTCCTGTTGGGAGCAGTGGGAGTCCATCACTGGGATAGACTAAAACTAGATGAAACTAAAATCAAAATCAATATCATCATTAAGGGAAGCAGCCTGAAAGGCTGAGGGATGGACAGGAAAATTTGATGCCCCTAGAGTTTAAGAAAATAGCTGTGACCTGCTGTCTGGCATTTAACCAGGGTTTTGATCAGAATGATAGAAAGAAGTATTTTTTTTTTTGCAGCACAAATGCTTTTTATTATTTCTTGTGTGCTTAGTTTTCAAATCGTTTTTTGTTTTTGTGGACAGAGAAGGTCTTTGTATGTAGAAATGACAATGTTCAGTATGATATTTAGGAAAAATATGTGAGGCATATGAGTGATACCATGATTTATTAACTGTGAGTCTCTCCAATGAGGAAACAGCTCAAGATCCATCCCTGGCCACTAGTTATGCTGTCTAATAACACAAACAAACAACCTGTAGGAGCTGTCTGCTGTTTCTTGCAGTCAGCTGAGTGCAGCTGTGAGTAACAGCTGGTAGGACTTGGGCCTTAGTTAACTCTCAGGTTCTGTCCCTAACATCCCCTGGCTCCAGTAAATCTATGTAAGGTCAGATCTCCCCACCCTTGGAAGAAATGCCCTGCTCGTGGTGCCTTTGGAAGTGACTCGAGTGCTGCCCTGCAACCAGATGCAGTGGAGGTGAGTGCAACTTGAACATACAGAAACAAAATGCCAAAGCCCAAGTGCTCTGTACACAAAAAGTATTGCTAAACATTTTCCATTGAGGAATTCTCCAACTACTGGAGCCATGCAAACTTTCATCTAAAATTAAACTTTCATCTAATTAAGCAAGTCTCCCTAACAGGGATTGGGTTCCCAGTGACAAATAACTATAGGGCCATGACATGCCTCAAAAAGCCTCAAAAAGCCAAACCAAAAACCTCCTCCCTGATGGGAATAACACAGTGGCCATCTCTCAAACAACCCAGAGTCCTGTACTTTTTGTCAGAAACCTTTCAAACAACCAAAAACCACCTTTACTCCATTAGAAATGCACTGCCTCATTTCCACTGCAATATTTCCTCTACACAAATATCTACCAGCCCTCCCCATCTAGCTCCTTGCAGCATCCCACCTGGCTTCCCCCTTGTGCACTGCCTTTTGACAGCCTTTATAAAGGATAGCAGAGAGTGTGTGTTAGCTGAAAAATAAAGGCATGTTTTATTGTTCTGACCTCTGTAATGCCAAATGTAAATCAGCCAATTGCCTTTATTAATGATTTGTAGACAACACTGCTTGAACAGCACAGTTTTGTTTTATCCTGGAAAAAATATTAAAAAGAAAAAGAATCTCAGCTTCTGGAGATTGATTCCTGCTGTCAGGAATCATTAGGTATTTGGTACTTCTGGAGATGTTGGGCTGTGGGCCCGTGTTGGATAATCCTTCAATCCCTAAATCATTTCACTGTAAACATAATCTTTGAGTAACAAAGTCGGTCTTGGGTATCTGCCAACATCTTGGGATGAAGCTTGTCAAACGATTTCTCCAATTGCCTTTGGATGTAAATGGCTTGAAAGCCTGAATGCTTGGCAAGGCTGGGGATGCTGAATCAGCAGTGAAAAAGCAATATGCACCCATTCTGTTCCGATTCTATGGAAGCCCGAGATGAAATCCCCACCTGGAGTCCTACCAGCCTCCAAGGAACTTGTGCTCACCCATTGCCCAAATCATCTTCTTCCAAGCAATGGACAAATAAATAGTTCCTCTTAATTAAAGGTTGCCTTTGGCTTGGGAGCCACATGCTGCCTTGTTATTGATGTCCTCCTCCAGGACACTACTGTGGGTCTGAGCTCTTTTTCTGGGAGTTAAAGCTTTGCTTTGCAGACCTCTCATTTTTCCAAGCCATGGACTGCAACTGCATGGCCCCCTTTCACTATTTCTTTCCAAAACACTGAACACAGAGATTTTTCCCAGCACCTCTCTGGTGCAGTCTGTCTGGGGCTTACTTGGAAGGAGATGAAGCTTTCCTGCATTTGTATGGCACAGAGGAAATAGCTGCTTGGTATTGTACATGGCTTATGTTCAGATTTACTGTGATTTGAAAATATAACAGATCTCTTTTTGAAATATGTTTTATTACTTTTCTGTGTATCTCAGGCTAGTCAGAACTTGTCAAAAATATCCTTTACTTATTGGGCATTAGTGAGATTGAGATGACTAACCATGCAGCACCGAATGTCAAGAGACTGGCCCATATTTTTCTCATGTGAAAGCCTCTTTTAGGGATTATACCAAAGGAGACTTTGATGCAGTACAGATTACATGTTTATGGAGGGATTTATAGAAAGGTTGCTTATTTGGACACACAGATGCCAGAGGAGAACAGCCTTGCCCAACTTGTTGAAAAATAAAGGAAAGAGAGATGTTCAGGTACATCCAGAGTTGCTTCAGCTCCTGGAGGTGCTGAGGGCTGGCAGCAGCCCTGTATTCCCTTTGCTCGCAGGGAACATGGGAGAACGTGTAGCTGAATGGGAGACCTTGGTTGTGTTAGTGGATAGACTGGAAAGGATGTCTTAGAGTAAGTAAGAAAGCAGAGATACAGGCTTAAGGCCAATGGGCAGACTTCCCTGGTGAGGAGAAGGCAGTATCTCCATGCTTACCACTGCACATTTTGGGCCGTGGCTTGTTTGTGCTTTGTGTCCAGAAACCTGCTTGGTGATTCCCAGATCTATTGCCTGGTCTAGAAATAGTCCTCTGTCTGTCTTGCATCCTCAGACTGCCATGAGCACAACAAAACTGCGACTCTCACTGCAAAGTTATCAGAGGAAGCACTGTCAAGATCTCCAAAACTACCACATCCCTTCTCTTCACTGCCCTTTAGTTACTCTGTAGCACCCACAGGTTGCTGAAGGTGTTCCAAGGTTGCTTGCTGCTTTTAATCCCACTGGTCTGGACATCAGGCACCTTACTCTCATTGCCTCACTTTACCAGGCCTGTTCATGCCCATTAGATTTCATGCTGATACTTTTCTCTAGTTTCAACATCTCCTCTCAGCCACTTTATCCCAAATAAACTAAACTCTTCTGCTCACGTTTTCTGAAACTGAAGAAAGGAAAAGAGAGCCTTTCAACTGGTCTCTCTGCATCCATCCACATTGAATTTATCTTTTCTGACCCTGGGTGAGCAAAGCTGTCATGCCATAGTCCTGATAAAAGAACATTAGGGCTTTGCATAATGGTATTAATATCTCCCTATCTCTTTGGGGAATTCTTTGCTTAGTACATCCTAGGATATCGTTTGACATTTTCATGGACAAAACTCATCGGTGATTCACAGTCCTCCTTTGATCAGCTTGTACACCCTGATGTTTCTCCTCTCGTGACATTTGCAGAGGACGTGTTCCCAGTCCCAACACATGTAACTGTGAATTTCAGTATCACATGCCAGGCCCTTACCCCAGCCCTTGAGATCATCCAAATCCTCCTCTGTGCAACTTCTGCTTCTCTGAAACCTTGCCTCCCAACTCCCAGTAAGCAAAAGCTTGATCACAGCTGAAACATTGCAGTTCAAGGTCACTCCCGAATAAATCTATTGACTTCCAAAACCCATTGCTCTTTCAGCTTTATTTGTTCTTACCTGTCCTTCAAGCTCTAGCAGAGACTAGTTTACAAATCTTACTTCTCAGTAAAACTAATGAAACCGATATGGCTTAGTTGAAACATGACACCAAAATCAAGGTTGGTTAAATACATTAGTGTTCCTTTNAAAAAAAAAAAATCATTTCCTTGGAGAAGTGAGGCTAGTCTGGAATCATCTATCTTTGGAAATTGAGCTGATGAGAGTGATTTCAGAATGTCTGGGTGTTTGCTGACAGGAATGGATCTATTTTAGGTATTTACGTAGTTCGTATTGTTGTAGCATGTGAGACTATCATGGCTTGCAAAGTGTGTATTTCTACACATTTCTACATTTCTACAGGCTCCCGAAAGAAGTGAGATGGTGCCCATTGTAGTGATGGTAAGACACTCATGGCTATGTGAGAAGTACTTATTGGCAACAGAATAAAATCTGAATCTTTGCTCACAGCATTTCCTAGAGCTGTCACCCCAGACCAAGAGTGTTATATCATTTCCCTCATCATTTTCTTCCTTTTGGTCTTCTTTCCCTAGGCAGCTTATACATTTTGGTTAAAGTGGGTTCATGGCGAGTAAATGTTCTTTGGTTCTGAATGCTGCAAGAGACACAACACTTGCTTTGAAGCTGGGACTTGGTGTCTCCTGGGGAAAAGAAAGGACACATTGATATCTGTCCAAATGGCAAAGTCCTCTTTTTTTTTTTTTTTTTTAAATACTTTGGTGCCATAGTATTTTATTTTATTTGCGTGCAGCACCTCTCCTTCTGCTGAGTCCTTAAGCACTTTGTAGATGATCTGTGCAAAGCATCATTTCACCTACCACTGAAATGCAGCCCCTGCTGCATAGAAAAGCAAGCAGTTTGCACCTAAACCATGGGGATTTTGGAGAGGCAATGGGAGGAACAAGTGAAATTGCAGAAGGAATCAAAGCAGGGAAAATCAGTTCATCAGGGACTCTCATTGCCTTTCCCCTCAGAATAACACAGCACAGAAATCTGCATTGAAAGCAAGCAGCTTGGGACTATATTATGCCTTCCTCAAAATCCATGTCTCTAATGTCTTGGAGCCATGGTTCCTGCCACACCACCCTGCCACACCATGCGCTCTGTTTCAGAAGAGGACAAAGATGCCGAGGGCTCCTTCAGAGAGCGAGCACAACCCGAGAGGTCAATCCAAAGCGTTCAATTATGAATTCTTTGGGGTGAAGCCATCCTGGTGGTTGCCCCTGGGCACTGAAGTGATGCTGAGAGCAGAAGCAGTTATGATCATGAGCCACAGATGAGTATTTTGGCCTAGATGCTTTTATCAAAGCCGCTTTCAAGCGGAGGAAGTCAGGCCCTGCGGTCACTGACATGACATCCCTTGGTCCTGCCAGCTTCAAAGGGGACAGATTTACCCTGCTGTCCTGAGGGATCTGTCACATCCATCTTTTTTATTTCTAAACCCAGCTCGTGCCAGCAGTAGCTACGATTTGCCCTGTCACAGCTTCAACCCTGACCTGGCTGGAGGCTACAAACATCCCTCAGAGAGGCCCCATTTAGGATGTGGCTTTACCACTTTGGACACCATTGCTGCGGTCTGGCAGCCCCTTATGGATGCCACATCCAGGGCCCTTAACACTCCCACTAAAACATGCTGATTGAATCATGCCTCTAATTGTTTTCCTCATTGCACAGACATAAATTTCCTCTCCCTAACAGAAATATGTGTGTCTCTAGCTCTCTGTCAAACTTTCTTCAGCAGCTAAAGCAGCTTCCCTGCTGCCTGCTCCCCTCTGCAGCTGCACCTCACTGCTGACCCTCATCCTCTTTGTGCCTCCACTGCTCTCTCCATCCCCGTTTTCGGGGAGTTTTGGGGTCAGCTCCCTCCCTCGGGCTGCCCTCCGGTGGCCGCATGGGAAAAATGCAGCATCAGCTCTTACTGCAAGGAACCAGAGGTGAAAATCCCCTTTTCCTCCAGCCCATGCAGCTTCCGTAGCTGTCTTTTCCCTCTGGAACACAAATATTCCTCTCTTCTATGCAATCTTTGGCTCTCAATCTGTGCAGTTATCTAGAAGCACTGTAGAGCACAGAACATGGAAGTGTCTCTTGGTCTATCACCCCCAGTAGTGGGGAAGAGAGATGGACAAATGTGATGCTCTTGCATATTCTGAAATGCAGAGAAATTAGGGAGATGCCTCTAAGGATCAGGACATGGCAGCTTCTGTCGTGTCTAACTGGGGAAGGACAAAATCATGATCAGAAGGATCATCTCCAATTATCAGGGGAGCCCTGAAGGCCATGAGGGCGTTAAATTTGCTCCCCTGGCCTTCTGGGGGGCAGTTCTCTTGTACCCCCATGAACCAGGGCTGTCTCACTGCAGAAGCAGAGCAGCTCCGAGGCTGGTGGGTGCCACAATCATGCCTCCTTAACCCTTATCTTCCTTGCTGCCATCCAGCCCTGAGCAGCTCTTGGCACTGTTACTGTTCATAGCATCAGAGAGCTGCTGGCCAAGGTGCCAGCTGGACCTCATTACTGGCACTGCCAGACCCAAGTTGTTCCTGCTGGGGCTGCTGGAAGTTTCCAGGCAGGATCTCAGGTTGAAAAGATGGCACTGAGCCACCATCTTGATAACTGTCCACGGAAATAGCCATTTCCCTTCTGGAGTCAAACCCCTTTTTCCCTCAGGCCTCTCTGCTGGAAGTGGGACAGCCATTAACAAGCCCAGCTGAGTGGCCACATGGTCTCTGCTTCTCTGAACCTCCTGAAGGTCACGGTTCTGCAAAAGGACAGGGAGAAACCTGCGGACCTCAGACTGTTTATGCACTGGAAAACTACTCAGGATCATTACTGGGAAGGGATGCATACATAAGACCTCTGCAGCTCTCCCTGCTGCTCGGCGGGATGCTCTATGTGGTGCTGTGTCAGCTCATTGCTGGAGGGAACCACATGAGTAGTGAAGAAGCTGCTATTGTAGGATTTGTCATCTCTACATGCAAGTGAAGGCCAGTGCATGAAGAGGGCCAAGCTCTGTGAGACGTTGCTTAATATAGCTCTTTTCAGAAGTCAGCACTCTCTCACAGCTTGAAAGGGTTCATGATGTGCAAGCCCAGAACGTGTCAGGTTTTTCTTGTTCGGCCATTTGTAGCTTTCTTCCTGCTCTTCATGGTTCCATCTGCTACTGTGGGGTTGGCTGCCAAAGACTACTTCAGTGTCCCTACAGCCTAAAGGCCTGCTCTGGGAGCAGCACAACAGAAAGAAACCAGCAGGCCCTGCAGAAGGCTGAGCCATGGCCTGAACTGGTGGGGAGGAGAGGAGCCCCTCGCAAGGGAAGATGAAAGACCATGAAGTTTTCATCCATCAGAGAACACCACAACAACGGCTAAGTGTGATTGGCAAGAAAGACAGATCTGGAGAAATCCCAGAGGAGCTCAGTCAGAAACCCAGTGCTATTTTAAGGCCACATTTGATGTGTCAGAGCATAGGTAACAGGCACTGTTCTTATGGAGATGAGGCTACATGCTGATGACTAAGCCCACCAGGTGTGAGGCTAAATCAGACACTGCTCAGGGCTGGTGTCCCATTTAATTACCATCTTGAAGAACAGGTTGGGCCCAGATCCAAGAAACCTGGTGGACAGGAGACAGGAGATGTGAGTCCTGCTCCCAGCACAGCCACCAAGCTAAAGGTGATTGTGGGCAGCTCAATTCCCCGTGCTGTGGCTCTTCTCCCATCTGAAAAGTGTCTTGGCTATTTAGGTCAGCATTTTGGCCCAGGAAATTTTACTGCTGAGTGTGTTTGTGCAGCATTTTCCAACAGGCTCTGATAATATCTGAACTGCTTTTTTGCAATGGTAAAGTCATCCTAAAACACCTTGGTGGGAAGTTACTCTGAGAACAGCGTCCAATTACAGGTAAAAAAGGAGGGATGACATCTGCCATCGATTCTCTAGGAGGAGGATGGCGAGAGGATGGCACCTACTGTCATCTCCCAGGATGCAAGTGGAGATGATCTCCCTTTCTCCCAGAGCTGCTATTTCTGCTGCAAGGCATGGGCTGACCCTGCTGTCAGCTCCAGCACTGCACAGGAGGAGGGGACATATTCTAATGTCTGGGCAGGAGTTGCCAAAGCTTCTTGGTGCTGAGCTGCCTGCCCTTCCCAGCAGGCTCAGCTTGTCGCCTCAGATTCACTCTGATGTCACTCACATGACTGAAGTGGCTCAGTTCCCCCCAACGCGCGGGGCTGGGAGGACAGAGCTTGCTGATGAAGCCAGCGTGTCTGTTAGCACGAAGGACAGCCAGCAATAAACTAAGTGTATCTTTGCTCAGCACCATTTCTGAAGGGCACAGCTTGGATGCATGCACAAACCACGCTAGAGGAGGACCTTTTGCACAAGAAGGCTTCATTTTCCTCTGGCAAGTCAGGATCCAAGGAGGGGACCCAGATCTGAGGATGATCCTTTGAAAATGCTCCAGCAGCATCTCTCTGCTTGGTGATCTGATCCTGGCAAGAGGCAAAGATGTACCAACATATGTTCCCAAGAGTGTTCCAAGGCCCCATGCTTGAGTGGTCCATGTTCCCTGTCTGTCTGTCTGTCTCCCCACACCTTGTCTGCTGCACACTGGCGTGGTGGTGACTCATTCATGCCTGCTGGCTCCCTGCAGTAATTACCAGCTGAGCTTTCTGTCCTCACAGCTCTTAAGGTGGGCTCATGCTGTGATAAATAAGCTGCTTAGCAGCATGGAAAGAAATGGTATTTAAAGTTTAATATCTTTTTTTAGCCCCTTTTCAAAGGATGCTGATTTTGTGATCTGTTTGGGAAGATGCGGTAGGTTTTGTTTCATTCTTTCTGCTTTGGGGAGAGATGCAGGCAGGGGAAGGGGAAATGTGTGCGTGCCTGTAGGTGTGGCATGACAGAACCAGGCTGTTTCCTTTCTGTCTCACCTCCCTAAGTCTTACAGAAGTGACTGGTGCCCTCATTACACAGTTTAATTTCAGGCTGGCAGCTTAACTTGGCGTTGCAGCTCTGGCGGTATCAGTGCTTTGCGCCCATGCTACATCCAGTTCCTTCCTTAGGAGTAGAGAAATATATAAATGACCTGGTAGCAGCAGGCAAAGTTTGCTACCCAAGTTCCCAGGGGACCCTCTGGTCCCTGCTGTGGGGTGACACGGTCTGTGGGTCTTGGCTTTCTGGCATGAGCATCCTGAGCTCATGCAGGAGTACAGCAGCTCAGCTTCGTGCAGCTGTTGATGTTTCTCTCCATAACTCTGCTCAGAGCTAAGTGTTTACCTTCGCAGCCCTAAATCTTTCAGGAACTGGGGGAAATAAAACAAGAAGCTCCTTTTCTCAGCTATGCAATCACAAGGCTTAGCCTTCCCATGGCATTTTCTGTCCAGGTGCTGCAGCAAGGATGGCAGATCCCTGTGGAGCTCAGCCAATGCTTAGGTTTCTCCCAGCCTGTAGGAGATTTAAATCATTTAACATTAAACCAAGCACATGCTCTGGGAAGATTGCCCACTGCCTTCACACTTCAGATGAGAAGCCAAGATGCAGGGATGGGTGCTGCTGCCCTTCATCCAAAGGAACCCCAGGTCAGCAGCAGAGCAGCAAAGGGACACTTGAGCCTTCATCAAACTTAGACATCTTGCTTTAATCACTAGGCAGTATTCTATCCTTCGGGATGGGGATTGGGCACAAGACAACTATTCCAAATCAGAGTGGTTGTGGTTCAAAGGCAGTATGGAAAATTTTCAAGCCACGCTACCCCATGCTCTCCTCGATTCAGGCATCCCAAGGCAGATGCAAGGAAAGCACCGCTGGCCAGCAGAAATGCGTGAGCTAGGAAACTGTGGTGGGCACCACTCGAAGTCACCTGTGCCTGGCGAGGTGGCAGCCAGCATTAAGCAAAAGGGGTTGCTGCTCTTTCTGTGAATGATGTGTTTGGTTTTCATGCCTCCAGAAAGGCTGGCAGATTCCAAACAAGCTCTCTGAATTCAAAGCCCCATGCATCAAGCCACCAAGAACATGTGAGTGATTCCAAAGGCTTGTACTGCTTTGAGTAACAATTTATAACAACAAAAGCCTCATTTAAGACAGGGACCCCTGTGGGAATGTTCCTATTCATTTCTCTCTTCTGTGGGTAATTGCAGGAAGATGACATTTAAGTTGTTTTACAAAAGTGGCAAGGAAAAAAAGGAAAAAGTAGAAAAGGAAAAAAAAAGAGAGAGAATAAGATGGTATGGTTGGATAAGGTGAAGGAGAAGACAGTCTGGCTAAGTTCTCCAGAGTCCAGAGAGTTCACAAATAAATGGGGAAAAGTTTGACCTGCTTAGCAATCTCAGCAGGATGATATCAGCTGTGTATATTCAGGACAGTGGAAATGAGGCATGAAGGAAGGAAAGCTACCCTCGACACAGGAGCACAGCCTGAACCTAGAGATGATGGGTGTGGGTGGGGGACAGGCTCCAGACACAGCTGCCCATGGTTTGGTCATGAACAGGAGAGCCCTGGCTGCCTGAGTGCCTCTGCAAGCAGCTAAGAGGTGAAGCTGTGCATGGTCAGTGACAGGGAACTTCAAACCTCTTCCAGCATCCTGAACAGAATGAAGACCGTGACCCAAAGGTTGGTAGAACCCCCTCTTTATAAGCCAGAGAAATGCCTCTGGGATGAAGAACTACATTCTCCCTGCCTTGCGTGTAGGTGATGAACCCTCTTGTATTCTGTAGCTTTTCAGAGATTTACCACCTATTGGAGTGGTTTAAATGCATTCAGTGTAATTAAACCCAAGGGGAAACACAAGCCTTTAATGTCTCATGATTTCTAAAATATTTTTAAAAATACATCTTTTCTCTCCACTTGGCAGCACTCCTGCCCGTGGTGACAGGTTTGAGGAACCCACAGCTGGGACTGGTTTAATCCTCCGAGCTGAGCAGCTGCACGTGTGTGTGTTTGTGTGTGCAAAATCATTTTAATGATCCATAGCAGAAGGGCAAGTGGGAGAGGAAGGGTGGGTGACAAGTGGGGCATGTTCCTGCGATGCAGAGATAATTGGCCCTGCAATGGTAATGGCAAGCTGGCTGTCAGCCTCTAACAAAGTGCACGAGAGATGAAGTGACACCCTGACAGGTCCCGCCGACGTCCTGGCCTGCCCTGCCTCTGCCAAACAAATGATTACAGCCTACCTGCTGACATCCAGGAAACTAAATTGGAGGTAATGACTCTCCTGAGGGACCTGGAATAGGGATGGCATGAGGGAGCCTCACAGCTTTGCACCTCACCTGGGACACCCTCTCTTTTCTGCACTTTTCCCAATGAGGTCACAAGGTTTTCCAAGGAGAGCAATCACACGGATGTGCTGAGGTTCTGCCTTTCCTCCTCTCCTTCCCCACTACAGACCCATGCCAGTAGTGACCACTCAGCCACACCTGGGCACCAAGAGGGATGGAACTGGAGACCCCTCATCCAGAGCATCATCTGGGTGTGACTTCACCCACACTTTGGTTTTCCTTTCCCTCCCATGCGACATCTCAGAATGCCTTTCACACTACTCACTTCATCTCCTATACAGAAGTGTTGCATGTTCATAGAAGGGACAGCAAAAGAATGATATAAAGCACTTGTGTAGCTCCTACTGCAACAGCCTTCAGGTCTCCTTAAAGCTGAATCTTACATCACAAGTGGTACATTGCCATACAAGAACAAAATGGTGGCAATCTCTGTAGGTACCTACCAGGCTGCATTCCTGCTGAAATAGTGCAGCTGAAGTGTTGTGTTACTGATAGCAGTGTGCTCAAATCCAAATCCAGGTGGGCTGTTGTGAACTTCTTCAGTCTCCCATTTTGCAGTAAAGTCACATTATAATCACATTGAATGGCTTGCGGCTTAAACGTGCATTGGAATGGCCATACAAGGAATTGCATTTACTGTGACCAGAGGAAAGGACAGAGGGAGAGAAAAACTTGAAACTTGTTGGCTGGGAAGTACAAGCACATACAGCTGCTCCACCTCCTCATGATATTCAAGTTTGTCATATCTGAATAAATATGCTTGGAAATTGTCCATCACGAGGGAAAACAGTCATCTCAAGGGTACTGCTGAAAGCATGTGTCAAAGGTAACACTGTGGGCATGTAAATTGATTCAGAGTACTTAATTGGCAGTGTTTTCTTTAGTACACTGATGTCATCCCAGAACAATCCCAACCCCCGGCACACTAACAGCAGGTCATATTCTGAGCCTATTTACTTCACAAGGTTATTTCCTTTGACTCCAATGGATTAACTGCTTCTGTACCGAAGTGGAGAGGGGTCAGATCTAGATCTCTTCCATTTATATTGAATATAATTGATTTTCTGCATCTGTTAAAAGAAAAAAAAACACAACACACTTCTAAAATAGAAGATAATGGAAAATACATTTGCGTTACTGTAACCCTCACAAGCACTGTATGAGCCCACTCTGCCAGATGCTGTACACTACTGACCGACCAAACTTCCCTATTTATAGGCAAAACACCCCAATGACAAACGGCTTTCACTCCTGAATGAATCAGAGAGCTATTTTACACCCCAAAACCACAGCCCTTCAATGGCTGCTTGAGAGAAACAAACTCAATTGCTTTCCTGGATAATTCCTCATCTTTTCTAATCCTTCCTGAAGCTCTCTTAGCTCAATGGCTAGCAGTATTTAGAAAACCTTTCTCTTTCTTTAGTGATTGCCCTGTTTAGGGACTACTGACTCATAGTGCGATAAGATTCTTGAGACAAAATCCTGCTTTTCTTTTCTTCTCTCCACAAAGTCCATTATACAGTGACCAGTCTTGCTCTTCTCTCACTTCTCCCAGTTATTACCCCAGCTATTCTCAGCTGCTCATCACCAGCAAAACCTCAAATTCTTCAGATCCTTCTTGACTCAATTAACTCCCTGCTTGCCTAATTTTTGGAAGGTCAAAGAAGTTACTGTAGTCACTGCAAGAATTTTCCCTTATTTATTGCCATCATAAGCCTAACTCAAGCACTTATTTCTGTTCAGTTTGGACAGTGATGTGCTTAGAGGCTGAATGTTTATGCATCTTTTTTATGCAAGCTGTCCTTAAGTGAAGTGGCTGCCATAGAGTCCCTCCCCATGGGCACCATTTGGAAGGCTTGAAGCACTAACCCCTGCTAAGACCTGCAGCCTAGTCCTGAACTGCTGCATTTTCAGGTGCTTTTTCACCATCAGTGCAGATGACAGAAACTGAGCTCAGTTCTGCTCTGAGTTCCCTGTCTGAATAATATTATTTTATTGTGGCAGCTAAAGGACCCAGCTGAGAACAGGCTCCATTTTGTGCTTCATGATGCACAAAGACAGTAAGGGCTTCTCTTGTCCCGAGAGCTTGCAGTTCACAACCACAGTTCTTCACATCATGCTGTGTTGCATGATGACCTGCCCTTTTTTTCTTAAGACAGTCCAGCAATTGGTGTCACATCATCTCTGTCTACTCAAATATCAGAGAAAACATGGCTGCTTAAGTATTCACTCTGTTGGCCAGTGCATGTCCACGCCTTTCCAAAGGCCCAGAGCTGCTGCCAGGAAAAAGGCCTTTCAGGAGTTAATTTGGGGAACTTTTGTTATGTGTTGTTGCAGTAGGAAGAGATCGCTGAAGGAACGTATGTACCCAAAGAGATCACAGTGCTGGAATTGAGGTGTTGCCAGTGTAGACCAATTTCTTTCTGGAGAAAGGACTAAGTGTCTATAGAAACAGCCATTAGTAGTCAACAGACTTTTAAGACTATTGGTACGAATGCCCAAGTTAAAGCCCTGGATTGGAGCATGGATTTGAAGCTGGATCTCCTACTTCCTAGCTTCACCGTTTCTAGGAACCAGCAAGTGTTTGCAACCAGAAATGCCACCTTGCACAAAATCTTCAGTTAAATTACGTTTTATTGAAAAGCTTGGACTTGAACAAATGCCTGCTTTGAGTGAAAAACAGCTTTGGTCCAGTTGCACTGACCTCCTCAAACATCTTGACGTTCCCTCTGTAAGAGCTTTGCTGGTGGCCCATGAAGGACTTCGGAGAAGTGTTCCCTCATTGCCATGCACATCTCTCTCACATTGCAGATCCAGCCAGTGGCGGAGTGGGGATCTCTGCTAATTGGGTACATCTGCCTCCAGCGCCTGGCTACCAGCTGGCAGAGGCAATGGCCTTTGCACTGCCACCTTGGCAGAGGAGCTCTATGACTGCCATCTGTTGGCCTCCCAAATCACATTTTCTAGATAAACACAGCCTCCCAGTGGGAAATATGACTTCTCATGATGAGTGAACATAAAAGATCCTTCCAGCTTTGGTGGGATCCTCAGGAACCTGCTGGAACATAACCAAACGTGAAGCCGTTACTTTGTAATGGACATAACCCTTTTCCTTCTTGCGTCTCATGTAAGAAAAATATATTCCTTTTCTAAAGAACCCACAAGATGTGCTACCTTGCCACCTAAGATTTCTGCATTTGAACAGGAACAGAAAATAAATGAATTTTTTGCTGTCGTGTTTTTGGGTTTTTGTGAGATTTTTGTTGTTGTTTGTTTTGCTTTTGTTTTTCCCCGTTGGTGATGTTGAATGTTTAATCGCACCTTCACCAGAACACGAATTTCTCTTTGGATTCCTCCGTGGGCTGCAGTGGCTGATCCTGGCTCAGGAACAGACCTCGGGCTGGTCCCAGTGGACTCTCCTGTTCTGTCCAGACTTGGCTCTCTTGCTAGTTTCCTCAAAGGCCTTCAGTTACGCAGAAGAAAAACTGCACAAATGTATTTGTGTGTGTGGGCAATATATATGTATATATTCCCAGAGGTTTTATAATAATGTTTTGTAAAGGAGATTTCTTCTCGGAGAAAAAATTTAATAAAATATGAATTTTCTTCTGAACTGTTGTCAGGGAAAGCTATTTGAGTTCCCTGGGTGCCAAAGAATATCATGTTCATGACACCCACAGAAAGCAGTCAGATCTTTCTGTGAAATTCTTCTAATAGATGAATAGCTTATGAATACGATATTTGCTGCATAAGGTTGCTTATTTCCTCTAAAATTTGGATAGTAGAGTTCAAACCTTTAGGTGATGGCTATCATCAGTGGAATCTGCATTGTCTTTGCTGACATAACCATTTCTGACAGCTTGATTAATAAATATAACACCAGCACTCGTGGCAACAGGATCACAACAACCCAGGTAAATCGGTTCATAAATAATGCCAATTGTAACTTTTCTCTTTAAAAAAAGGTAGTATTCATCATTACTAAAAAGAAATTATTTGGAAAATATTATTTTTTAAGAAATAGTGTCTGAGCGTTTGAAGTATCTTTACCAAAGTAGGGCACATATTGTATTTCTTTCCTTCTTTCTTTCTTTCCTTCTCTCCTTCTTTCCTTCTCCTTTTTTCTTTTTCTTATAAAACTGCATTGACAGAATTTCAAAACAAACAAAAATCTCTCCTAGGAAATACTGCAAAGCAGAAGTTCATTACAAGGCTCTGGCTTAAACGCATTCTCCAGGGCCAGAAAACTCTGGGGGCCGAAGATCAAATCCTAAACTGGACATGCTGAACAAAGCACCTGGGGCATTTCCTCTGAACCACCAACTCCCCCAGGGCTGCGAGATTCGTGTGTTGACTTCTCATAACGGAGCCTTCCAGCCTTTTTCCAGGACAAGCCGCCTGTGTAACTGAAGAACCAGGAATTACTGTTACTAGGAACTTGGCTTCAGCGCCCCAGGGCTAAACAAGCTCAGATTTGTGTTTTACCAGTCCAAAGAGACATTTCATGAGTTTCAGCCAGCATCACAAACATGCTGGGAAGGAAACGTGATCTTGGCTGCCCCTGTTGTCGACACAGAGAGTCTGAGTGCTGCATTGGAGTGGGCAAGCCTTTGAGTTCCATGAAAATCAAATACAGAAATGTCATGGGATTTTTTCTTTTGTTTTGTTTTCTGTACTTTTTTTTTCTCTTACTATGCTTCCAAAGATTAAACATTGGGGATTGGGCTCATTAAGATGTATGGAGCTGTTTGTTGTGAGCAGTGACATGAAGAAGCCAGGCTCTGAACCAACAAGTTGCTTAACTTTTCAACTACTTAATCATAAGCACAAATGAAAATCCTGTTGACTTCAGCATGTGCTTAATGCTTTGTTGAACCAGAGCCTTAGTCCAGTTAGCAAACTTGTCATGAACTGATCCTGATTTATACGAATGGATTTATTATTTGTAAGTATTCACCAAATAGGATGAACAAATAATTTTTCGACCTATCGGCTTCTACTGTTTGCTTTAGACTGTTTGCCAGTAATTCATTATTCATTATGATTGGTCAAGTGCAACACATGATGCTTGTGAACAGAAAAGGGAGGTGGGGGAGGAAAAAGATTAATGAATAATGAATATCACACTTCCCACTATGAAACTTCATGCCAAATTGGGTGAAGCACTAAAAATTTGCAAACATTTTATAAATTCCCTGTTGCTGCCTGGATACTCATTAAAAGAAATAATATGACTTCAAGAATCACTGTTCACCCAACAGACGTTTTAGTATGCTTGCTTAGATATTCAAAAGCAATAAGTGCTGAGCAATGCCAATGGACTTTCAAAGGTGCTTAAGCTGGTAGAATGCCTAGGAGCAGCACAAGCAGATCTCTTGGAAATCTGAAATTCTCACTTGGTACTTATCCTGGACTATATGATCTCCAGAGGTCCCTTCCAACCTCAACCATTCTGTGACTCTTTGAAAACCTTCTGCTCAGCCCCACCCAGCATTCTCAGCATGAGGCCATAGAAGAATCCCCTGAAATCATTACTTAAGAAACAAAAAGCTTAGGCACATGCCTGACCCTGACGCTTGAATCCTGCTGGAGGCTGAAGTTACACTGGGGACATATTTATGATCTCAGTGCAGGGAAAAAAGAGCAAGGGAGACAGAAGCTTCTGGGATCCCTCCAGGGTTGCTCAGTGGTCTGAGGTCTGTAGCAGGGACTTCTCCAGAAGGTCAGAATAAACCTGGTTGGAGGCAAAGGTTTTAATTGCTTGCTTTTCAATCAGAAGCAATAACATTTTTAAACAAAAATAAGCAGCAAGATAATAAGTGAACAAGGTTTTTTTTTGCATTTTAGCTGAAGAGCTTTTGGTATGAGCAAATTAACATTTACTATGGAAATCACTATTTTCTGTGGAAAATGGACAAATGTGTTCAACTGAAAATACCATTTGTATTCACAGAAAACCTCCTTCCACTGAAACTTCTGGAGAAGGTTGGCTAGGTTTTGTTGCTAGGATTTTGCACTTGGGATGAAAGTGAGGGCACTGTGCTTTGGGTTTAGCTCTCAAAGCACAGCTGAGCCATTTCAGCCCTCATCCTTCTCACTGCAGAAAGTCTCCTGCATCTCACTGGCCACAAGACATTTTTTCCCCCATGCACAGCAAGGGACTTGGAGCAGAGCTTGTCCTGGGCTGCACGAGGGATGCTCTGTCCCCTTTGCATGCACCAGCTCCAGCTCTTTTCCTCCTGGTCCTGATCGAGGTCTCTCTGAGCATTCTCCTTGCACTGCTGCCTCCCCACTAATGCCATCTGGGTGCAGGAACCAAGATCAGAACCGATGGATTTACGAGCTCGGCACCGGCCTCAGTGCCCCGCTCATTAGAAACAATTTGCATGCTGAACATCAGCATGACAGCCCTAGCGAGGGATTTGTTTAGCTAATTTAGAGTAATGGAGAAGAGAAATTAATCACTTTAACACTGATGTTCCCTGGCACAGGGAGGCTGGTAGTCATCCCCCCACCTGTCAGTGAGGCACCCCCAGTCCTCCCCCAGTTTCGGCTCCTGTTTGTCCCTAAGCAGAGTTCAGACAGATAATAGCAGGGCTGCAGCACCAGCCTGGGAGCTGTCAGCATGGACAAAAACAAGGCAGCTCCTGAGCTCTTACAGCAAGGTTAAAGCAAACAGGATTATCTGTTCAAAGCACTTGAGAGTGCTGATGCTCTCAAACCAGAGGACGAGGACAGGAGCTGTGTTCAGCTGTCCTGCAATGCACACTGCTGCAGCTGTGGAGAAACCTGATTCAGAGCTCAGCTCGAGCAATGATTTATGGAGGGAATAGTGCTGGGGTGGAGGGATCCTGCAGCCTTGTTCTCCAGGTGTTTTCACAGAATCATAGAATCGTTTGAGTTGGAAGGGATCTTTAAAGGTCACCTGGTCCCACTCCCTGCAGTGCACAGAGACACCCACAGCTCCATCAGGGTGATCAGAGCCCCTCAGCTGCACCCTGAGTGTCCCTAGGGATGGGCACCCACCACCACTCTGGGCACCCTAAGGCTCCAACAGGTCCATGTCCCTCTTGCACTGAGGTCTCCACATCTGGACGCAGTGCTCCAGGTGAGGTCTCAGCACAGAGCAGAGGATCACCTCCCTGCCCTGCTGGCCACATGCTTTGATGCAGCCCAGGATACAGTTGGCTCTCTGGGCTGCGAGGGCATCTTGCTGGCTCATGTCCAGCTGCCATCCTGGGTCAGCACATATGAGGGTCAGGGGACTGCAAAAGTAAGTCTCACTTAGGAATAAAGTCAGAAATTGCTTCAGCTTCAGCTCTACGTTTTTCCCTTTTTTGTGCCTTCCAACATAAACGTTTGAGTTTCCATACTTACATCTAGAAAAAATGATCTGTAGTAAAATATTCTGCTAAGCTGAAAACTGAAAATATCCCCTTTATCAGAAAGAAAACCCCAATTCTGAAACTATTCTACGTATTTACCATTTCCATGCACTTTAAGTTTACTTTAGGCTTTCAAATAAATGAATATGTAAGTGCATGGCAGCTGAGATATGAATAGAATCCATGTTGTGAACTTAAACATGCATTATTGTAATTCATTATTTGTTTAACTTGTATTCATTTTCATGTGCTGCTCATCAGTCCTTACGCTTGGAAGAGGCAGGGCTGCTGCCATGTGTTGTTAAAGCTTTTCTGACTTCACCAGCAGCCCAGAGCATGGGCACAGGCTGTTTTTCATGGAGTTCCTCTGATGTAGGACTTCAAGTCGCAGAAAAGCATTAGAAACCCACATATCATCATTTATAGGTGCAATCCAAAACTCATCTCCTTTTATAGGCCCTAGCTTAATAATTGTGGCTGCAGAATGGCCATCAGTATTATTCCCAGAATAAGAACTGCTGAACTTAAACAAGTGTAATGCAATAAGGGAGAGATGGAAGTACCAAAGCTTTTATGTACAGAAATGATGCCAGACTGTAAAAATGCGACTGCTGTAAAATAATGTCCTTAATTATATACATAGGAAGGAAGGTTTCAGAGCAGATGTCTAAAGATAGGCACTCAAGCCACAGACCAGGTGGTGAACTCCATGGGAAAAAAAGGAGAAGACATTTAGATAGGGGCTGACAGGGATCATTGTGGTTTTCCTTAGATATACGTGCGTGTAAATCAGGCTGCTTAATTGCAATCACTGTAATTGATAGGAAGATTTTTAAAAGATTTGGTATAACTCAAGAAGGAATAAGGGACTACAAATGATGCACTGTTGTAGTCTGTAACTCATTGCCTTTGAGCAGCAGAACGACACAGGCACCCCTCAGAGCACAGAGAAGACGGATGCTGATGAGTGCCTCCTAATTATCTGTCTTGAGGTGTATGATAAAATTGCTGTGACATGGATTGGAAAAACTGACCCTGAGAGAGGCTGAGGCTGTGGTGCCCAGAGCAGGGCAGCCCCTGGTGCTCCCTGCCGCACTCCTCCAGCAGAACCCAGCTGGGATGCTCAGCAGCGCTCAATGCACAGCCCACTGCAAAATTGAAATAAAAAGAGAAATTACATCACTGGGAGCCTTTTCCTTGACTTCAGAGGGATTTCTATCACACCCCAACAAAGGTATTTTTGTCCAAGGCTTTTCAGTAATTGGAGATGTGTGGGGAGTTTCACCTAGCACTTAATCAGAACAATTGCTGTATTTTTAAAAGATTATCCTAATGTTGAGATTTCTTTTTTTAATGTTTTATAATAAAGTCCCAGAAATAAAGGCTGCGGTGTAGTTGCAATAGAATTTCCATTAGCATATCTGGAGAGTTTTTTGATCATTTCTGCATGCATTAGAATGAAATATTCTGTAAAAATTAAACATTATATGCAAATGAGTGCAACAAAACTACATTTTGAATAATAATAATTCATTATCCCACTATAATATATGTAAGTGGCTTCCTCTTCTTTTTTTTTTTCTAAAAAAAAAAAGAGGGGAAATGCACTGTAGACATTAATTCAGCTCAGCAGAAGTTTACAGAGGAGATCCACTGAAATTAGAGTAGAAGAACACATTCTTCATTTGCATAAATCCCAGAATCCCTCCTGCCAAACCCCTCCAGCTATTAATAGGTGATATGAATGTCACTCGATGCTCATTTATAATATTGTCGCTGTAATATAATGCGTATTTAGGGCAGATTTTAAGAATCATTGTAATTAACAAAGCACACCATTACCAGCAAGTGTTTATTTGTGTTATAGGATAAAGATGTTGCATTAGGAAACAATTACAACTCGAGGTGTTGAATTACCCCCTTTGGAAGCATTGCCTCCTCTTAGTGCGTGCAATACATTTCCACAGGCTACTTGCATGTAAAAAAATGATTTAGAGAAATGGCACGTCTGTGCATCTGCAACGATAACAATCACTCACGTCCCAGGCCATGTCTGTATGACATGCATTTATTTTCACCCCAGGGCTGTCTGTGTTTGAAAGCTTTTTTCTCCCCTCAGAGTTCTGTGTGGGGAAACTGAGTTACCAACCCGTGAGAGTGGGCTCTTTGAAACAGCATCACAGCCTTTAAATGCACTTTGCAGGCGGAGTAGCTGTGTGCTCTGATGCCTTCACTTTTCTGAGTCCTGACATCAGAGGGCGGATCCGTGCAGGACAGGGCATGGCTTGGCCAAGCCTTTCTGGAAGCAAAAAGTCTTTCTGGAAGAAATTACATAAATGCTTTGCTTTTGTTCAGGTTGATATTGAATTCTTTCCATAGCAATTTTCCAACTTATTCCTCCATGAATGAGGTCTGACTAAATGCCTCAAGACTTGGCCATACGTAGGTTCCCTCAGATCCCTCCTATGGTGCTGACGTCCCATGTCCCACCCTGGGGACACATCCATCCCAGCAGAGCTGGAGGCAGGGAAGAGGCGAGATTCTCACATCTTTCATACCAGTGGATTTATTCATACAAATCTGAATTTTTAATGCAAATCTCTTTAAATTTTCAGTTTTTCAAACATTTCTACCTCTTCCCTTATACAACTGCTTATATCCTGCCTACAGCACGGGATTGATTGAGGCAGACGTAGCCATACATTTGACAGTCTGATTTAACTCTGCTCAGGACAGATTTCAGCACAGATTTTAACTAACTGACACGATAAGAAAATACTGTGGCTTTTTTTCCTCCGTTCCTTTTCTCTTTCTTTCCCTCTTTGAAATATTTCAACAAAATGGAAAAACAATCTTACACACTTTCCAGAGGGAAAAGCGAATAAAAGCAAGATTTCTTTCGTTCTTTTTTTTTTTTTTTTGTCAGAAAAGCCTAACCAAATTTGATAGAGATGCATCTGTTTGGAGAACACAGAAGAAAATAAAAAAAAAAGGAAAAGACAAATGGAAGCTCTCCCGGCGCTCGCCTGAGCACTGCTGAGAACAGAGACTTGTTGATCCTCGGGCTTTCTGCTTGCCTGAGGAAAAGAAATAATTAAAAACATTAAGTGAACAAAACACTCTCTGAAAAAGAGAGACAATCTCTACATCTGAAAGCCCATCTTGGTGTTTCAAGGCAGCAATCAGCTGATGGGGCTCTCACACCCCAGCCCCTCGCACCAACATCCTGCACCAACGCAATTATTTTGGAGCCCCTGCTCCGCTTACCGCGGGCAGTTCCTATGCCTCAGCCTCAGCTCGGGAAGAGCAGTGTATTATACCAGACTGACTGCTTGATATGATCAAATCCATCTCAGTTTATGCTCTTTCCTGGCTGAGCTGTGGCAGTGCTTTGTAGCGGATGTTACAAGTCGCAATCATTGGGAAGTCACCCCAGGTCACGCGTGGGTTCAGATGCACTTTATCAGATTGATGCCACTCCTTTGCCACTTCCTCCAGCAGATTTCTTGTTTGAATGCCTTCATCTGAGCTCCCTGGCGGAGATCTGACATCCCCGGGAGGGCTGGAGGGAATGTGTGCCCCTGTAGGAGCGATCAGAGCCGGGAGCAGGGGAGCTCTGCAGCTCTCCGGGTGCGTTCAGTGAAGTGCCTGGGTGCAGTGTTTGGGCCTTGTGCCTGCCCCAATGTCCTGCAGGCTACCCCTCACCCCTGAGTATGATTTGGAGAAAAAATGAAATAATAATTGCTGGGGGACTGTTAGGTCAAGGCTTGAACTTGTGATTGAGCACCTGGTGAGGGGGTGTGGCTGGCCCAGGGAGCACAGGTACATTGCTTACACCTGTGCTCCCCTGGGACTCGAAGGGGTGGGCCCAGGCCAGAGCCACCCTGGGCTCATATAGGGACCACCACTGGAGGGAGAGCATCTCTTGGAGTGGGGCTGCTTCCTGGAGAGGAGTGCTGTGTAGTTGATGATCCCCTTGCCAGTTGGAGTTGGGTGAATCAAAAGCTGTGTAGAACCTTTGTTTATATCTGTTGTTAAAATGTGTTATACTTTGCCTGGGATTGTGAAGAACCTGTCTGAAGTGGTTTTATCTCTTTATTTGCAAAACAATAATAAAAGAAAATAGCAAGACAGACTGTTGCCTAGAAATTTGCTGCTGGAATTAGGCATGCAGGCTGCAAGGGATGAGCACAACTTGCATCAAGTAGCGCTGCTGTGCAGGAATTTGGCTAGTGCAGGTACTTTGCTGCCCTGGGGTAGCTACAACACCTGGAGGCGGAGCCCTGGGCTGCCTGTTTCTCCCCAGGTTGACTTTTCCACCTTGAGGTTTTTCTGCTCAGTGTCTGGCAGACCTGCCCTTGCAGTAGGACCAGTGATGCCTAAACCTGTGCCTATCTGCATCAGCACAGGAATGGAGCAAATCCCCCCTCCCCCCAGGCTTCTGCATGCAGGCTCCTGTGCCTTCCTCCAACACATGCAAAAATCCAGATGCATGGCTATAGATACCCCATCCCCTGCACACATCCCTCACAGCTGCAGCTCCATAGGCAAGAAGCAATTCAGCCTGCACACACCTCTGGAGCTGGGCACAGCGGGCAGTGAACCCACAGCCACTCACACACACTGATGTTCCTCTGCTTACAAATAAACACACCAACATGGCACCAGTCTCTGTGTCAGCTCCTCTCTGCCTTTTGCTTTAAATATAGGCATTGGCTCTGCTCCAGGAGGAGGTACAAGTGGTTTCAGACTCAAACAAATTGTTATGAATCCCATTTGCAGCGTGAATACACTCAGTGAATGTTTCTTTCTCTAATGAGACCAAAATAGCAATTAACAGGAGTCCTAATGTTATAATTCTTAGGGAATATGCACATCTATATTTTTATCCTTAAGGCCATTCTCATCTGGCTTCAGCTGTAGGAACCATCTTGCCTGAACCCAGTGTCACACAGCACGCTGTATCTATCTGCACTTCTCCATTGCACACTTGGGCACAGCTATGCTGGGATGTGCAGGGAAAATGTTGGCTTTGAGTCACAGCAGATCGAAGTTCTCATTGCTGGCAAATCCTAGTGCTTCTTCCTCTTCTGGTTTTGTTTTCCTCCTCTGGACAAAAATGTAGAAACAGATCTTATTCCCACCTTGCTTGCTGCATTCAGGTTTTCCTATATGGGTGCCTGGTTCTTCCCTTCTTCCCTTCTTCCCATTTTTTCTTTCCCTACAGCCAACAGAGTCGCCAGTGAGTACAAAATGAGCCAATTCAGCCAGAGGCCAAATATCCAGAGAGAGCAGGAGAGAAAAAAACATGATCCCTTGTTGAATGCCCTCTCATCCACCATGCATTTCTCTCTTTTTCCAAAAAAAAAAAAACGCTTGAAACAGATGAGAATTACAGGGAAAGCAAATTCCCCATTGGTTTCCTGCTGCCTTTCCTGGACCTCTGATGGGTCAGGGAATGGTATTCTCTTCTCAGCTTATCAACACTTCTTTAGCCCTTTGAGGGAGTGAGCTGTGCTGAGTCTGCGTGGTGGCAGAATAGCTGATATTAAACACTTCCTGTGCCTCTTCCCAGTTTTGCAGGGGGACTGACAATGACTGCTCTGAGTAATGGCCCCAGAAAGCTGTCAGTCAGCTGGGAAACACCACCACTTTATACCCTTTATAACACACCACTGGAATACCCTTTTCTTGTTTTGCATCCTTTGAGTAGGGAGAGCAAAGCTCTTTAAATGGAAGGCATATCTTCAGGAGACCATTTTCATTGACTTTTTGCACTGACCTTTTAAGGTCCCCACAAGTGCCAGGGCATCCAGTCCATGGAGCATCCTGTAAGGCCAAGTCAATAATATTATTGACTGCTAACAAAAAAAAAAAAAAAAGCTCCTCAGGTGTGTGGAGCTGTGGCTTTGGGCATAAGAAGGGGAAATAAATCCCTCCCTCCTAAGCAGCTATCTGCAGCAACATGTCTAGAATAACAATAACTGCAGCAGTAAAACATCAACACAAGGCTACTGGACATCACTGGGACTCATCAGAACGGGGTTGTAGCTGCACTCGTTTCCAGTTACCTGCTCTGAAACTTCATTTAGCTTTGCCAGATCCTCTGACTTTTCTAATCGTGCCTTTCTTTGTTTTTCCTGTCCTCCTTTACCGGTTTCCATCCCTACTGTATCTCCCAAGAATGGCTGATTTCCAAAGCGCCAGCAAGTGCCTGAGAGTTGTGTAATTGCAATATAATTAATGAATTAAAAGAATGAGATGTTTTAAGTGCTTTCAATATCCCAGTCCCTGTAATTATCTGCAGAAAACGTGTTCATTAACAGTCTCAGAGTGCAAGGCTGTGGCTCCTGGCTCTGACTGCTTCTTCCTCTGGTGGGGCTGGAGGTGGAGGTGGGAGCAGGGCAAAGGCTTTTGCACATCTTTAGAAAGCTTTGCTTTGCTTTTTGTCTAGGTTTAGAGAAAGTCAAAAGCAGAGTTTGCAGAATATGTGGCAGCTCCCTGCAGATGTGGAGGCAGCATGGTTTACAGAGCAGAGGCACAGGAGCTGTTCCCTAAGCCTGGCACTGCTCTGTGCGTGAGTTGGGTTGGACGCGTGAAATTCAGAAGCAGAACATTTATCTCCTTCCCCACCCCATGGATGGAAATTGTGGCTGCTTCTGCTAGAATGGAGCAGATTTGTGTATGAATAATTGTACACTGTTTATCAAAGCAACAGCATGGCCAAGCACGGGGAAGGGAGTGCCAGGGCCCAGTTGTGCTGGTGGGGAAATATTCAGCATTCCCTCTCCTGGTTTCTGAGCAGGACTGGGGGGGAAAATCTCTCACCAGGAGGTGTGCAGTGCCTTTATAGGACTTGATGGTGAGCTTGAAGAGGTTGATTTTACTTACATGGGTGTAAATCAAGAGCAATTCCTTTGATGTCAATGGAGTGGCCGGCATAAGTGAGAGGCAAATGTGGCCTGTGGGTATTGGAAGCACTTAAAACATCTCTTGAGGGCACTTTTATGAGGGAGCTCGCTTGGTGAGGCTGATTGACAGGGTACAGCTCTGCTCAGCACTCTGTCCTTCCTGGGATCCTAAATTGTAAATTAACTCAGGCAGAGATGTGACTAACACATTCCCCTTCTGAAACATTTTAGCTGCGTAGTGGGCTGCAGGCTCCATAAATTGTTTTCTGTTAAACTTTGGGAATAAATGGCCAGTTCATTTGAAAGGGTTGAGCAAGCAGCACACAGATATCGGCCCAGTGCTCAGTGAAGGGAAATGACAAAGGATGAATTACGGGTTATCTCTGCTGCTTAACAACCCCCCCATGTTTCGATTGCAATAAGCTCTTCTTGCTGAAAAGGCAATATCCTCCAGCAGACAGGGGTTAAATGCTCCGTGGCTCAGGAAGAAGCTGAAAAGGCAAAAGAACTTCGGTGGGGGCAAGTGTTAATGAAGGGAGGTCTTTGCTGAGGAAAGAAAGCAGTCAACAGCTGACAGGGTTGGGCCCTGGAGGGTGGGGAGAGCCTTGGCATCACCATCCAGAGGGACCCATGTCCAGTGTGTTTGCTGCTCCTTGGACATAGCATTCAGCATCCTTAAGCACCAACACCATGGGAAGATCCATGATTTGTGTGATTGTGCTTTTAGAGCTTAAGAGGATGGAATTAACTGGGAAAAAAAAAAAAACATAACTGCAGCAAGAGCTGATGCCTATCACTGTTTTCAATGGGAGAGCAACATCCCAGGTCTTTGCAACACTGCATCCCAAACTCCAAATATATGGGATTTGGCCTTATCCTGGGAGATCATGGAGGCTGCTGCTATCCTGTACGTGAAGGACTAATCAGCCACTTAATGTTTTATTTCATGTAACTCTTTGATGGAACAGGGAGAAAATGGCTTCTTTGCCTCGTAAACCTTGGCTTTTTTGCTTTACGAAAGCCCTGTCTTACCCTCAGGCAGTATGAGAAGCCAGAATCCTGAAAATGTTCGCGAAACAGAGCTCTGGAAAATATAATTTAAATAATTTTGAAATATTGTGCTTTGATTTGGGCATTTTCTAAGGAAACTGCTTCACTTTGTAACAGACAAGTCATTTTAAAGGGGAAATCTGGATGGTTTTGTTTCAAAGCGAGAAAATGGAAATTTTGGCAATCTTAAAAGGAATAATGTTTTTGCAACATACAAAAAAAAGTCATGAAAACTGTCTCTTTACTGAAAATATTTTCATTTTTGACAGTTTGCTATTTTTCAACCAAAAAGTGTTATTAGAAACATCTGAAAATAAACACAGAAGGGAAATTTTTCTCCATGGTGGGAAGACAGGTACATTTCTACGAAAGAAAATGAATTCCTTGATGTCTGCTGAGCACTGCTCTTAGACTAAATCACTAGCGCACAAATCATGATTTATTGCTTTTTTTTTTAACCAGAAGAGGAGGCCAGGCCATATAATTGCTCAGAGTGCTTAGGTGCTACCAAAATTAAGCAGAGGCATCCTGAATATGTAATATTTAGTAGTATATAATGGGTGCAGAGATCAACCCCTAGCTGTACAGAGCATACGGCCCCTTCTCCCCATTCTCGGCCTGCAGGTAGGTCCAAGATTTGGGCTGGTTTACTCATGGGATAACTCAAATTTGTCTCATCAATCCAACCAGTCATTCCCTTCCAGCATGAGTTACACCTGCAGCTCGCTGTGCCAGCCCTGAGCCCAGTGCTGCAGCAGCAGTGCTGTGTTTGGTCCCTGGCAGGGATGAGCCATCTGCCCACCATGGTCCCCAGTGCCAACATCAGCAGCAGCGTAACAAGAAGCCAAATTCAGCTTTTGTGGCAGCATGAGGCAGATGTCAGTGGGTGGCTCTCTGCTGGTCGTTGGCTCTTCTTCAAATCTTCCCCCAGTCTGAATTTTCAGGGGGGTGAGCCATGTCCTGAGAAGCCAGGACATCATCTGAGCGTTTCAGTGCACGTCAAAGAGCTGCCTTTGATTTGTATTTTTCTACAACTGTTGTGTTCATGGTAATATCTGCAGGAAGAACAGCTTGTGGCAAGGGGAACATCAGGATAATCCAGGAGAATTTAAAGCAGGCAGTGCAACAACAAAATACCTTCTATAACTATCAGCACTTGTGGTCTTGGACTAGGGAAAAAAAAACAGGACAAGAAAACTGGATCTATTTCTTCTTCTTCCTGTTTCAAAGTACAGCGTTGAAGAAGAATTATAACCAAACCAGTTCTTGGTTTCCTTATCTGAAGAATATAAATTATAACACTTCGCTTCCTGACATTGTTCCCAGCAAGTGTAATTCATTAACTTTCCTGAAGTGCTTTTAAATCTCCTGTTTCAGGCACTACACAGGTATTCAAAATAGAGCTAGCCAAAAACACTTAAAATGAAATTAAAATACTATTATTTCCAGATCATGATAAATCACACCCAAAGAAGTTCTGACGACAGGTTTATGAAGCCTTCTGTGTTTGTAGGTGCTGCAGCAGGGCAGGGAGACATAGAAAAACCAGTATTTTTGACAATCTTTTGGAGCCTGAAAATTCCATCACATTTTTGGATTTTCAGATTTTAGGTCCCAAATGCATAGCTAGGAACGGATGGAGAAAAGCAGAGAAAATAAAGCAGATGACCTTCAATCTCTGTCCCTCTCCTGATCTCCAGCAAAACCACTGCTGCGTCACCAGAGCCACCAGGGGATGGGAGGTGGGGGACAGGCCCGCAGGTGATGTGCCAGGCACCGGCTGGTGCTGAAGGGGGAGGCCAGCTGTCCTTTAATATGTGAGCGTGTCTGTCTCGCTCTCTCTGTTCTCCCTGTGTTCAATAATGTAAATAAAGTCTTTAAGAAGCCCATTACTTTCATCTGCAGTTCTGAGAGAATTGCTCAGATTCTCCCCTGGCAGTTTTGTTTGTGCATAATAATAATTAAAAAAAAAACCTCTGCAAAAAAAAAAAAGGGAATAAGAGTAGTAACAAACTATAGAAAGCAAGAGTCCTTTTTAAGTTCAGCCTTTCAAAGACATTTCCCCTGTTTGAAAGAAAAAAATTTAGGAAGATCTTGCTGGTATCAAACACCTCTGTCTGCATTTGAAAGGCTGATGAGAGGCAGCACTTGGCTTTTCAGAGATGGGTGCAGGCAGTGTGGGGTGTGCTGGGTTCTGAGGTTGCAGCACCGGTCCCAGGCTGGTGCCTTTTTACTCCTTTCACTCCAATTTCAATCTGCTTTTCAAATCTTGGTAGGGTTTTTGTTGGCTTTTGTCCCCCTGAATCTTTGGTTAAGGTAAAACCTTTTGTGAAGACACATTACTTTGCGAAAATTTCAGTTTGGAAACAATCTAATATTGGAAAAACCAAGCAATGTCAAAACGTCTCTTTCAACATTCTCACTCTATCATATCATTAGATTTTTTTTAAAAATCCTTTTCACTTTGAACTATGTTAATGCATGTTTTTTCTCTTTCTGATAAATTGAAGCAAAACATTTTGTGAAAATAAGATGCCCATCCAACGTCAAATGTTATGTGCTTAAATGGTTTACTATTTTTTAATACCTTTCCTCAGGGGAGAAATTGCAAACTCTTGTTCTTTTCGTGCCATTTGGCCCGTGTCAAATTTAAAAATCTAGATGGGCTTTGTAGAACTGTTCTACCTGTTTGTGTTAATTAATTTTTTAATATCACAAATGAAAACTGCCAACCCTTTTTAATTATAGTAAAGAATTTCCTCCTTTACTGGATGGGTTGCAGAAGTGCTTCTCATCACAACTGCTGTACAAACACAATCACTGGGAAGTCCTCCATCAGCCTCTTGAGACCTTTCCGTGCCACCCCGAGAGGACAAAGCTTCTGTTCCTTCTTCAGCTTAACACCATTCTCCTGTTCTTATTCATAAGACCCTTTTTCTCTGCCTAATCTTTGTTTTAAAAGTAGTCATTTTAAGGTCAATTTCATTTTTCCCTTGAAAATTGAACCAATCTCATTGTGGTCCTCACACAACTCACTCTCTGGTTTGCTCTGCTCATCACCTTGGTCTCTTTTCCCTAGGCCAGCTCGTTTCCCAGGGGAGGAACCTATAAATACTTTATTGTCCATCTTTGTCAGATTCATTCAAGGCAAAGACTGACTCACAAGTTAGAGAACAAGTAAATGTTGCTGCTGGAGCAGACAGAGGTGGGGAAAGGATGGTCCATCACCAACTGCTGGGGCCTCCTCATCTCATTTGTTGACCACTTTGAAGTCCCTTTACTTAAAAGAGCAGAATCTGCAAAACTGGCTAGACACCATATCGTCATTTGTCTTTGAACATCTGTTGGCATCATGCAAGCTGCCAGGAAATACAGAATAAGCCAAGCACAGAGTTCAACCCCGTCTCTGCCGGATCTTGCTGCTGGTGCCTGGTCCCCAGCCCTTCCCTTTGCCTTGTGCAAAGCCCCCAGCACAATTATTTGAGGCTTAGGAGAATAGGCTTGTTCCACTATTAAAAAGAATAGGGTTTATTCATTGTTCTCTTGAAACAAAAGTAACGCTACCAGAACAAAAGCATGTCACAGTAATGCTTCAATTCCCATCACATTTTCAGCAGAAGAAAACGTAAACACATAGTTTTGTCTTTTATTGTGTAGAAGTGGAACTTTTGGCTGTGGTGAAAATGTTCATTTTGATGACATCACTGAAGTCATACTCTTTAAACACATAGCACATATTGAAACAATGAACAAATATTATTTGATGTTTCCTGTTATGTTCACTTCTCATTACAATAGCTTGACATTGGAGTAGATGTTCATAAAAATCAAGCACTATAACAATTCTCAATAATATTTTGACATATTTGATCTCAGGGTAATTTTGCATTTGCATTTTGTGTAACAAAACCAAATGTTAAAAATTCAGGGGAATAGCTGTGTGTGTTCTGACCAAGGGGAATGAAGCATTTCTCTGTGATTGTGTTTGGACAGCGGTTGTGATGAGAAGCACTTCTGCAACTCATCCAGTAAAAGAGAAACATTTTTACTATAATTAAAGAGTTGGCAGTTAGCATTTGTGATAGTAAAGCATTAAACACTAACACAAACAAAACCACTTTAGAGATCCTACAGAATTTTATTTAGGAAAAAAACCCCTTCTTTTGAGGGGGACAAAACTCAGTTTTTCCAGACATTTCTCTTTGTTTAAATTTGAATGTATAGCAGAGGAAGAGCTCCATACGCATAAGTCAGCTTTCTTTAAAATACCATTTTCCTTCTTAAAATAACTGTGTGTTGTTTGTTGAAGTAAGGAATTAGAAACTGTCTCTCTGCTCATCTCTTCTTCTCTAGGCCAGGATTATGCTTTGATTTGTAATAAAGTTTGACATAAATCTGACAATATTTTGACCAGGCTTTGCATTCTGGAGATTAAAGTAAGCATCCGGAGACGGCAGCGCGGGTCGCAGTTGCATTCCCTGGTGTCTCTCCTTCTCTCTGCTTCTCCCTTCTTGTGCCCAGGAGCATCCTTGGCCCCATCCCTTGTTTGAGTCCCTCATGTCACCTTGACAAAAGGGACTCTCTCCCACTCCCTCTGGCTGCCCGGCTTCCTTCCCCCACCATGTCCTCGCATCACAGCAGCATCGTGTGGGCACGGTCACTGTCCCTTCCATCCCTCACAAATTGAATTCCTCATGAACGTATGAATAAATCCCCAAGAGAATGAAAGTTCTCAGAGGTAATTGAATCACACAAGAGTGATGGGGCTTTTTTTTCCTTTCACTCATTCCCAGAGTGAGGTTCAATCAGCATTCATTACTCCCACCTCCCCCCATCAGAACTGGCAGAGGAACTGGGTGAAGGAGGGCTCTCTGATTAAATCTTCCAAACATGATGTCCTATCAAGCCCAGTAATTTGTGAGCCAGGAAACGTGAGATTTTAATTCAACACAGATTAAAAGGCACAGCCCATAGAACTGCTGAGAAGAACAGAGGAGCAGAGTCACTGTTTAAAATTCTCTTTTTGGAAGGGTAGTTTGATTTAAAAAAAAAAAAGTGTTTGAAAATATTTTCAAGCATAGACCCACTTACAGTAGGAAAATATTAGAAAAACTAGCAATCAAAAGAAAATCTTTTGATTTGACATTTTTTTGCCCTCTTATTTGATTTTACTATCGTTTCAGGGAAAAATTAGAAAAAACCTAAAATTGAATTGAAATAATAGCAATATTCTGCACATAAATGCCACTTAATTAAACATTTGGATTGCGGTGTTTTGACATTCTCGAAATGAAACATTTTGACATTATCAAATGGAATTTTTCAATAAGCTTGTTTTGATCTTGCTTGATCAAAAAAAATCTTGGAATTCTGCCTCCGAACGGTGCTCTGAGAATCCACTTCTCGGGCTGATTTGAGGGAATGAGATTTCTGCTCTGTCAGGTGAGGCAGAGGCCGCAGGTTGCAATGGGGAGCACAGCTCACCCTACGCCATCCCCAGCTCTGGTGTAGCGCTGTGGGACCACGTAGAGATGCCACCGAGCGCCTGTGCTGCAGCCCTGCGTGTGCTGATGGGCTGAGTCAGCCTTCAGCCACCCATCATGAGGGCTCTGATGTCCTCAGCCTGTGACCTTCAGCACGAGGAACACGAGACTTCATCGCTGGAGCTAGAGGAGACATTCTGATTCTGTGATAAAATCCCGAGCTCTGCTGTGTTTTTGCCCACTAGAGGGAAGTGCATTCACATGCACGCGGGTGAGCGTAGAGCTGTGCGCATGCGATGGGTTTGTGTGCTCGCTGCCTGCATGGGAACAGTGCTGGTCCCCACGGAGGCTCCTGGTGAGTTTGGTCTCTGCTAAAGCACTGGTGGCAGCTGGACAGGGCAATGGGTGTTGCCTGGGTGACTGTATCCTTGCTCCCCATCCCTCGCCATCACGAATGCACATGCGCAGCCCTGCTATAGGTAGATATCCCCTTGGTGGGAAAAAAAGAGATGCAGTGGTGAAACCTGAACTCCGCAGGGAAAGACTTCAGCTACATGCTCACTATAAAGCTGTGCTTGAATCGCTGGAGGAATATGGAGCATCTGGTCCCGAGCCACTTTAGCGCTGTCTGCACTTAGAAAACTGCTATATGCACAGATGTGATTCATACAGATGGGTTTTAAACATGAACAGCCATGGTAAAGCAGTCAAGTGCACTCAGTGACAGCGTGTGTATGTAAGCAATCAAACACAGGCTGTATGAAATGATGTATGTGTGCCCAAATACATGCTGTGCTGCCTGTCTGTCCAGCCTGCCAGGTTAGATTGTCTTTTCTGTGGTTATAAGGCAAAGCTTCTATGTGCTTATGCCAACATAAGAGAATCTATAACTCCATTAACAGAAGCAATGGACACATGTATTTATGATATGCAGATTAAAGTGAGCCACACAAGCCTGTGGATACAGGCTAACCACTTGTGTAAAACCCAGCATACTGGCACATGTCTATGCACAGAAATGTGCAGAACTCTGCTGTTCTTCTGGGTGCACTCACAAGGATGTGCAGAAAGAATGCTGGATGCATGAGCCCAGAACCTCCCTTTATACAAACGTGTTCCATCTGTGGGCCACACAGAAAGGGTCACAGAGAAACTGAGTCAAATGTACCTTTGCAAATTGTAGCTAGGGATTTCAGAACTTAAGAAGCAAAGCAGCACAGAGGAAATATGGTGAGAGAGGAGGTGGCAGATCACAGCACAAAAACATTCAGGGTCTGAGAAACCATGCCCTGCCCTGAGATCTCACCGGCCATTCGCAGCTGCCAGGTGTGCCTGCCTCGTCCAGTGGCCATGGGGGTGGTGGGCACTGCGAGGTGTGTCCCTCATAACCCAAGAGGGAAATCTCTTGTCCTTTTTCCCTTGGGTTCTGTATCCCTGTGGCTCCACCTCTGGGTAGGCCAGCAATACTGATTGCAGTATCACTTGGATCTGGCTTTACTCCTCAGCTTTCAGCTTAAGACACACTTAAGGACAAGACCAAACATTATAATTATCCTGTTGCTATGTATTTCTTCTTAAGTGTTCAAGTTTTGTGAGTTTTTAAACACGAAGGATTTCTTTTCTCTGCTGCTTGAAGGGGCTGTCTCCATTCCTGGGAGAAAAAAAATTGCTATTTCCACTTCTCTTTTGGCAGTTTGTTTCAAAAATTATAACACTTGTAACTTTTCTCTGGTTCACTCCAAGGGCTCTCAGGAGCAAAGTCTTCGGCCAATTTAAATTTGTGGTGCCCTGTGGAAAGCAATAGAGATGTAATGGAGCTACTTTGTGTTAGAGCATCTGGCCCCCAATTCTCCTGGGAAGCAAAGTATCATGTACCACATCAAAGGGCCAGGTTGATGTGTGCTACAAACAGGGAATGGGGAAATTTGTTGAGATGGAAAATGATTTTGCCACCTGCTTCCTCACCTTGAACAGGACCTAAACCAAAGTCCCTGGCAGGGTTCCTAAATGGAGTTATATTACAGTAATTAACAGGAATATTATTACTACTAGTACTAATTTTTGATTTACAATTTCATGCTTGTTCCTAACTTCTTTCACCACTCAGAGAAAGAAGAGGCAGAATATTATGAGAAGAGGCAGTCTGATGTCATATTTTAAATATATTTGACAGCTAGAAATATGGAAAACCCGTGAAGAAAGCCTATCTGGAGAGAATGAGATTTCCAGGATAATTTTTTACTGATCTAGATATACTGGTGAAAATTCAGCTCAGATTTGGGGTGTTTTTTCCAACAAGAACACCCTGAGTCTTGGTCTTATCTCTTGTATCAGGTACAAGGTTTCTCTGTCACCTGTATCTTTAACATTTGATCACTGCAAAACTCCTGAGCTGGAAGATGTTCATTGTTATATTGATCCCATGCAACAACAGCATAAAGCAGAAACCATGTGGGACATACGGAACAGTGCTGCATTCTGGCCCTGAATTTTCCAAATCAGACAGGCAACAGTGGGTGTCTGAGTGTTTTCTTCAGGTTTGTGTTGCAAGGTAAAGAACGATGCTCAACACTATATGTGAGAAACAAAACCTAGGCATGACTTAAAATGCCATATTGACTTAAAAAAAACTCAGAAGAAGAATAAAGACATAATCCCCGATCATTTCTAAGGGATTTATCACCACTATGAGTGGGAACTCTGGACCAAAAGATGTTCCATCTTGATAACATCAACTATTCTGCCATTTTGCAATCCAAACACTCGGCTTAGCACCAGCTTTGGCCATCTGAAATGTGGCCTACCCAATCCATCAAATCAGCTGAGCAGTTTATGATGGCCTTGGGGGAGATTTCAGTCTCATCAAGCTTCTTTCCTCTTCCCTTTCCTGCTGTGGGGGCAGTTGCCAGGTCTCGACTCTCATTCTGCAACAGGAATCCCCAAGGGGAAAACGCCTGAAAAAGAGCCACTTTTATTTTGTCTGGTTGAAAACCCAGCCCAGCAGCTCTCCCTCTTCTTGTGAGCGCCGCAGCCAGGATTGCTGCTGTCTCCATGTTGCAGAGCCTCTGCGAGTGTGATAAGGCTGCAGCAGCACACAGAGCATCCGTCATCAAGGAGCAGTGTGACAGGACAGATTCCCTGACACCATGCTTGGGAAAACACAAAGAAATATGTACGTAGACCAGCAGTAGCGTATTCGTGCTTTTGCGTGCATGCTGATATGTACGTGTGAATAGTCATCTGTCTTTCTATCAGAAGTTAACAAAAATGTTGAGGATCTTTATGGAAAGCAATGTATGAGGCTGCCCCAAACTTCCTTTATGACTGAGAAGGAATATTGGTTTATCTGTCTGATAAGCTACACGCAGAAGACAGCATGACAAGAATCAGAAATGGCAAAATTAACTCCTGTGCAGGGGACACATGCCACCAACTAAGGTTGTGAAAGAGCGTAAGATAATTCTGCCAACAGGACAGGAAAGCTGCCTTTATCGTCAGCTTTTGGGGAAGATTTCTGAGTCTGCCACTGCTAGCAGGATGATTGATCCTGGTTTGTTTCCATCCAATGAAATCCTTGTCTTGTATTTGTGTTGTTACCAGGAACAAGATTTGTAGAAAACATTTCAGGATATATTTTTGATTATTTGGGTATCCCAGGGTTTAATTCTGAACTGCTGTATGCTCCTGGTGTGACCTTGGTCATGGCACTGTGAGTCAACTTTATAAAAAATATCATGTGGCAAATAATGCCTAGAAGGATTCACAAGAGTACAGAAATGCAAAATTTTGGGCCCATTTATTTCCTTGTTGATATAACATGGGTATGTACTCTGGAATTCTGTCAGCTACCTCTGGGACAGTCCATCCATCTCTGTACGGTGAAAAATCAGTCTGAAGGGCAAAAACTGGAGATATTTTATGTGGCTAAAGGCAGAAACAAAGGAACTATGCCTTAGACAAGTTTAGGCACCTTATCTGAGGTTAAAGGGAAGAGCTATCCTGCTACATCTGTCTTTCAAAAATAGAATAACAGATCTTCTTTTCCAGACTTTGAGAACGGTTTGTCTGTGTGGATGTTAGTTTTGGTAGCACAGATATCCCCAAGCACGAAGGCACGATGCAGTGCAGGGTCAACTACAAGGTGACGTTTGCAAGCTGGAATCAAACTGACACAAAGGCAGTGGTCAGGTAAGGTCTCTGCCCTTTCTTTGTGCACCTGAAGCATTTTAAACCTGTCAGCCCCTATTAATCTGCCAAAATGAATGGACAATATTAGGAGAGCAGGGTTTTTTTTTGACACGTTTGTCATTTTCTTCTTGCTTATGCTTCAGAAATGCCGTCAGAATTAGCTTCCTTGCTGGCGTTTCAGGACATCTGCATCTGATTCCAGGTGGAATCAGAATGATTGGAAAACTCTGAAATGAAGAGTGAAATATTCTTTTAATGAAAAAGTAGACTCCTGGGTGGGAGTTGAAGGCTTATTCTATTTTTTTATTAACCTGAATTGAGATTCTTCTTGCCTTAGATCTCAACCAACATCCCTATCCTAACTAGGAAACAAGTCCCAGTAGATCTCCAGTTTAGTGATGCTTCTTTCCTCAAGTCTGTCTGAAGTGGAGAAGTGAGTGCATCTGCTTGGCTTTCTTTTTTTCCCAGCCATTTTTGTTTTGTTCTTTTTGTTTACATAGGCTAATGATAAATTAATGGGATAAACCAAAGGCCTTGCTGGAACAGCTGTAAACTCAAAGCAGGAAGTCATTCAAAGCCTCTGAAACCTGACTGTGTAATGCTGGAGGAGTTAATGATGAAGAACCGAATCCTCAGCTGGCACAAATTGGCATAGTTTGCTTGAAATACATGAGTTTCACTGATTTGCAGTAGCTAGGGATGTGGCCTGAAGTGTCTCACTATTCTGCTTTGTTTGCATTTTAAAGTGATCTCTGCTGGTTTCTTAATGGTTTTGTCTCCTATTGACGGATTTGCGGGATGCCAGTAACCGAGCTGGTCTCCAGCAAGCGCAGATGGTAGAGCATGGAAAAGCACTAGCTCAGTTTCCTGGGAAAATCTTTTTCTAAGAATTTAGGAATAGCAGTGAGGCCCCTGCAAAGGTTTCTATGGGCTAACAGCTGGTACAGTCATGAGACCTAGTATCTGAGGTTTATCTATGCTCTTCTAAACATGAGGCAATTTAATTTTGGAGTGGCTCAAAGATGGTCTGAAATTATAGAGGATATTCAGATCAGCTTTCTAACACTGTGGAGAGTTAGAAAAAAAATAGCCCAGGAAAATGGTGGAATCCCCATGAGTGGAGAGTTTTAAGAATGGCGGGAGAACACCATTCAGGTACAACATCAGCAGGCTGATCCTCCCTTGGACAGGTGGGATTGACTCTAAGTGTCAGTTGTGTTCCTCTGCAGTTGTGTATTTTCTACGAGTAATAAATTTAACCCAGCTTAAAAGATTGCTAAATTTAGGAGAGAAAAAGTGAATAGCAATTGAGTTATACATTTGCTCTTTGGGAGCCAGAGATTTATCAGTTAGCCTAACCAAGAGAGAGCCTTCTTTCTGGTGATCACATCACCTGATGATCCCAACATCACCTGGATCTCCAGTCTGCAGCAAAAAATTGTTTACGTTAGTAGTGACAGAGAAGTATTTCATAACATTTGTTATAAAGTGTTTTTGCTGGAGAGCACATGAGCATTCAGCTCTGTGCTTGCCTGAAAATGAAGGACTTAAAAATTGGAGGAAACAACCTTGTTGAAATTAAGCATAGGCAAAATTGCCTGCAGTTATTTGCAGCTATAAAACTGGAGGCCACACTCTGAAAGCCGGGCTATCAGACAGAGCAGCTACTTCCAATTATATCCTACTGGAGGGGACTCCAAAGCTGCCAAGATTCATGGAGGAAAGCCATCCAGAAAAATTGTGACAAACTTCTCCCCATGGAATAAAAAGCTGCCTTGTTGGAGTCTGAACATTTCTTGGAAATGCACCAATTGCAAAAATATTTCCATAAGGAAGATTTATGAGATCCAAAGAGGAATTTCAAAAAGCAAGAGAGAAAAAGAGAAAAATAAACAAACAAAGAGGACAATTTTAGAAGCAGATGGTCAGGGAACTGATGTGGGGCACAGAGAACAAAGCTGAATCTCCAGCCCCAGACAAGGAGCCTGAAGCTGGGGATCCCTCACCCAAACAGCTCTGGGCAATGCTGAAAGGTGCCAGTTTGGCTCCAAACTGGAAAAAGCCCAGAGGAAATGTATTCTGCACTTTGTACTCCCTCCCCAGCCAGGAAAATAGGATCTGTCTTCTCTTATCACTCATCACCTGTGATCGACTTCAGCTGGGTATCACCTCAATCTCTGTTATCCATTGCGTGCAGCATGCAATAGTCAAATCTTCAGAGAACCGAAAGGGATTAGCATCCCTGGGGCACTAAAAATCTGTGGAACCTGGACAGTGACTGGTCAAGGTGTCTCAGCTGGATATACAGAAAAAGACTCATCTGGGTAGAATAACC
>WBMW01000471.1:1756481-1793744 GCA_013396635.1 Penelope pileata | reverse complement strand
TTCCTTTTTTTTTTTTTTTAGATGGTATTTCAAAGAGGGAGGGGAGATAAGATTTCCAAAGTGTTTGGTTGTGCAGTCTGTGGCCAGAATTTGCTGTTTCTAATTATTTTTTTTTTTTGTCCAAAGAGAATTTTGATTTAGAAAATGGGATTTCTGCATGAATGTGTTGTAAAAGGTGATTACAAGGAGGGTAGGAAACAAGAAGTCAACAGGGAAATAAAATAGAAATCATTGCAACAGATTGTTTTGTACAACCTGTTCTGATTTTTTTCCCCAAATTATTGGTTCGTGCTGCCCTTAACATTCAGAATTTCATCTAAGAAAACAATGAGAGGAAAACTGTGTTAGGCATCTTATAAATGCTTACATGGAAATGTTTCCCATCTGCTTGCAGATGCACTGAGCCTGCTTCCTGCTAGGAACCTACTGGTATTCAATGCTTAAACAAAACTGAACCAGCTCCCTTCGCTGAATGGAAAGAATCCAAGGAGAAAAATAAGTGAATATTTCTCAGTGCTGGTGATTCTGTTACAAAGTGCAAAGCTCTGAAAATACACCTGAACCTCAACAGCAAGTTGCTTTCTTACGGAAGGTTCCCTTTGAATATCAAGATATCCAAAGCCATTTGAGATCTCACACATTCATTTGGTTTCTGTGCATAACAGAATTGTGATTCCCGTTTTTGTGGCAGTCCTTCCAACTAATTCTATTCCTTTACCGTATGAGATATGAATGTGCTGACTGTGCTGCACTGCAGTACTTTGCTGCACACTGCTAGCAGGGGTTGTCTCCATCCCAGGATGGTTCCCTCCAGCAGCAGGTGCCATGTTTGCTGCATTCCCTGACACTGAGTTTCCATCAGGTATCCTTAGTGGATGTTTTTGACCTACTCAAAAATACTCTGATATGTAGAGTTTTCCTCTTCCTCTTCTCCATAGGCAACCCCAGCCAAAATCCAGCAGCACCATCCAAGTATTCAAAACTTCCCTAGTCCTCTGCTTGCATGAATCTGTTCTGCCTCTTTGTCCTGTGATTCTCCTGCCTCTAAAAGGCTTGTGCATTTTGCAGGCAGCATGGAGGCGGACGGTGGGGGTGGCAGGGAAGATAAAGAACTTGGTGATATACTGAGTATATAGAACAGTGTATAATATACTGAGTGATGCAACAGCGAGAGAGCTAAGTGAATGCCACTGCCTTGTGATTTACTGCTTGCAAATGGCTTCTCTTCTTCTGAAATACCGTTAATTTAATAGACAAACATCCTAGGATAAAGGCTCGCCAGAGATGCAACTGATGGGATAAACATCAAGAGATTAAAGACCTGTGGGGAAAGTGTATAATTCTGTTATTAAAATCCCAAAGTGCTCCCTTAAAATTAGACCCTAGCAGAGGAAGAGGAGTGGAAAACCTATGCTTAAAAGGGGGAGTTATTGTGTTGAGCACTTCAGAATCATTTGCTAAGCAAAGTTAAAAGGAATAATAGCGCCGAGCTGGTTCTTCTGCTTGTTTCCTCCTGCTGTCCCTAACTATCAAAGTGGTATAAAAGAAACCTACTTATTAGCTATGTGTTGAGAACATTTTCCAAAGACAGCCAGAAAGCCATCAGCGACAGCATTTCTGTGACCTCCTAATTGCTCCCCACACAATGTGGCTGCTGTTAGGCCAGAAGACAGATGCATTTGCAAAGTGTGTCCCATGCCATTACATCCCAGCTCACAAGCAAGCTTTGCCATGCTGAATGGAGCCCGTTAGGGTTTATTTTAACAATATTTAGTGGTTCCAACTGAGATTGAGCCGTCAGTGGACTAACTGCTGCCCAGGCTGTGGCACAGCCTATATCTAAAAAGCATAGTCTCAATAGAGAGACCAAGAAAAGGTATTATCACCACAAAAGTGGACAGATGGAGGAAGCTGAGGCAGAGGGATCCCAGTCCATTGGATAATCCTGATCTGAACAAACCTAGCTTTTCTTTGTGTCCTTAAGCAGCACTGACCTGTTTCACTGCAGGTTGCCTAAACAACAGACCCAAGTGGGTGGCTCGGTCTTCCTTGGTACTGAACACTCTCTCCAAATGCATCCAGAGGAGTTCTGGGAGACTCTTTCCTGATGTCAGGTCATGGTGACAGCTGGTTTGATCTCCTTGAACAAGAGAAAGTCCCAGCCTAAGAGGGAGGAAATGCTGAAATAGTTGCAATGACGTATAGGAGGGATTTGAGGAAGACTACCATAAAGCAAGAGAGATCTGCATTCCCCTGCCAGCAGTCACATCAGCTAGAGGGACGTTGCTTCTGCTGGTTACCAAAGAGACTAACAGCTTGGCAGTGGGGCGTGAGCATTAAGTTGCCAAGAACAAAGACAAGGAGAGCTGGAGTACCTGGCTTTGCTTTCTGCCTGAATGCCAGATGTTCTGGCTGCTTGTGTTAGATGAGCACTACTGGTGATGTCATCTGCATGCAGCACGTAAACAACTGAGGAAGACTTAGCTGCTCATTGCCCTGGGTAGTGCAGTCAGGTACAGGAGGGTTCTTCTAACAGGGACTTTCCATGGGTATAGCTACTGATTACCTGGTCCTTTCTCTCTGAATAGTTTTTTTTAATGCTTTGGTCAAAATTCAGATTTTCTGTTTCAGTGCACATTTAGAAAAATATAATGCTTTACAAACAACCAACAGTTCCCTGCCCTCCCCCAACCTTTCCTCCCCACCCCCCAGATTTCTTTCTGTACACAAAAAATGATATCGTATCTTCAGGGGAAGGAGAATTTCTTAAGATTTGGAAAAAAAAAAAAACACCAAAAACGAAGCAAAACAAAAAAACAAAACAACCAACCAAATAAATATTCTGTTACCACAGACTAAACAGCTGTCTTCAAATGAAATTTTACTGAAAGCAGTGTTTGTTCCTGTAGCATGTTTTGATTTTGACAAATTGATGTTTTCCAGTGGGAGAACATCCCATCAAGATGCCAGCTACTTCTGTGATCGGTGGAAATGAAGCTCGTTTGCCATGAATATGTATCCTGTGGTTGAATTCCTGGGTGTGTAGTTAATTAGGAACTCAGATGGAATTAACTTTTTCATGAAACTTGTGAGAACTTAACGTATTTGAAGCTGCTAGCTCTGTATCACATTTGATTACAACTGGTCAGTTAGTTCAGACGCTATTGGATGGGGTCATGTGGCGAAATAAGAAGATAAAGGTGGTCTCACATAGAAAACAGAGCATGTTTTCCTTAGGAAATCAGTCTGATTGTGCAGCTTTTAGAAGTCAGTTTTTGCTGAGTATTGATTGAGGTATGTCGTGTTATCCAGCTGGACACTAAAGACATGAATGGCACTGTTCTTCACTCTAGAAAACCACCTTTATTCCCTAGATGCTTCCAGTGAAGTCAGTGTCGCTCCAGAGACCAGTGCCAGCACCCATCCCATACTTAGGGTCTCTCCATGAGTGGGTTGCTCCACTCCTTGTTTCACACAAGGACATTATACAAGGACACCACCATAGCAGGACTCTCTCCAGACTCATCTTATGGAGCTGCATTAGGAGAGAGCGAAAGAGAACCCCCAGACAAACAATTGCCAATGACAGATTGCTCTGAAGTCAACCGATCATGACAAAATGCACTTTACTATGTATTAGTCACGTATCACTGATAGCAATATGAGAGTCCATAAACATGCTTTTAATGATCAAATATTATTTAATGTATGCCGAATCTCACAGTAAGTGGAAATTAAATGGACAATTTAGTGTATCATCTCTATGCATAGGCTCAGAAGCATTTCTCCAGCGGATAAACATTGACAATAAAGCTGTTGTTCAACAGAATACTACAGCTGCCAGATGTTAAAGGTTTTGGCCTTTGAACGTGTTGTCCCACAGAAAAAGGTTGACATTTGCTGTCACACTGGCATATATTTTGTAGGGAGGAAAAGAGAAATAGCAGTTCTTTTCTGACAGCAGTAAGGGCTGGTGGATAAAGCAGGGGAACTAAAAGACCTCAAAGATCACTGTTTTCAGAGTTGCTGTTGGTCAATTGAGTGGCCATATCCTGTTCATCTAATTTCTTTTTTTCACCATTCTTGTCTTCTGTGCAACAGCTTATGCACCTCTGCAGTACATTATGCCAGCAGTTCAGACAGGTACAGCCCTGACACCGAGACCAAGCTGCAGTAAGTAAGTTCCTTGGCATGGCTTTGCCCATCAGAAGTTATATGGATCCTCTCCCAGTCCTACAGGGAAAGATTTCTATCAGTTTGCTGCTTCTGACTTATGTTAGTCCTTCGAAGCAACACAGCAATAAAAGGTATTAAATGAATTTGGCATGCAAGACGGAGAGCACCTGTTAACTCCCCGGTACCACACTGCGTTTGCAGAGGTGGCTGTTAAGAAAACAAATTTCTTTTTTGATTTGTAGACTGAACAAATTTAAACTAGAGTCCTTGAACACAGTCAGTGAACCTCATTGTGCTTTTTGTTTAAAGACCAAAAAAGAGGCACTCTGCTAGAGAAGATATTTTAAATACAATGAACTCTGAAATTCTACAGTTCCATCAGACTCAAACATACCGCAAAGATACTATTAAATTCACATAATATTGCAGTATTGCAGATTGAGGAGTCAGGTCTTGATATACCTGTTCACACTGAGGTAAACCAAGGGAAAAAATATCTAGATGGAAATGAGAAACAGACCCAGGTGACAGTGCCAGGAATGTTCTGAGAGAGACTATTCACATATGGATTCCTTCTCCTCTGGTGGTTTAGATGGGTATTTGCGTTTAAACCTGAACCAAATGAAGGACCTTCAGGTCTCCTATATTAATGGCAATTACAATCCCCAGTACTTTCTATGTCTGTCTGTGCTGCAGTCCCAAAGTATAACTATAACTAGACCTTCCAGTGGAAGGAATGCTGAATAGAAATATTTCTGCAGAGGCAGTGAGCAAGGTGTTCTCCTCAGGAGAGTATTTACAACCCCAAATCAAAGTAACTGACTTGCACTGTAAAACTCCCCAAGCTCCAGCTTCACCTTCAACCCTGCAAATGCTAAAGGTGGCAAATGATGCATTTCCCACTCTCCCACTTTCAGATAATCCATTTAAGATTTTTTGAGTAAATGTCCAAAGAGAGGATATATGAGCAGTTCTTAACTCCTTGTGTGCTGTGATGCCAGTCACATCACAAAAGAGTCTTACCCTAGTTGTGATCATGAGCACCACATCATATCCTCCTGATAACTTGCTCCAACACAAACTCCCAGGAGCCTATTTGCTCAGACTCTCATACCCAAATCCCCACTTTATCCATAAAATCACAATGATGAGCTGGTGAAAAAAAAATTGAATTTTTGTGTTTCAGTTTGTCCCTTTGCACAGACTTGCCTTCACACACAGGAGCCATAAATCCAGCCTGTCGCTTTTATGATTATTAGTGGTTAGACCTGATGAATATTGATATGTGGCAAGCGCTCTTTCGACATTAAATACATTTGCCAATTTTCCTCCTGCAAACTCCACCCGTTAATGCTTCATCCAATATGAATCAATATTGGTTTAATAATTAACATGTTTAAACATTTTTTAATGTATATTTCATGATGAGAAGATCTATGTTTATTTTATGATGATAAAATATTTAGGGCCCAGGAAATTTTACTGTGCTGTCATCACAGCATTCGTTGGGTCCTTTTCATTCTGCCCGAGGGGCATCCCTCTGTCTCTTCCAGGCAAAGCCAAGGCAGGAAAGGCTCCATCCACTTGCACAGAAGGGCTGTTTATGTAGCTCTGAAGCTATCTGAAATATGTGGTGGGGCTGGGACGGGACTGACAGTGCATTTGCTGCAGAGGGATGGTGCCCACCATCCGCAGTGTGAGCTCCAAACAAGAGCAATGAGATGGACCAGGATCTGTCCTGCAGACTTGTAACAGTTTCAGCTTCAAAAGCAATTCAGAATAGAAGTTCAGAGTCTTGGAAAACATGCACAAAAGAAAGCAAGGAAAGAAAGAGATAGAGACTAACTCTGGCTCGGGGAAGGCTTTAAAGAGCCCATGGTGCTTGCTGCAGAAGTGGGGGCTCGTTCTTCCTCTTGAAGCCAGCAGGGTTGGCTTTCTACTGCTGCTTCTGAACTGGTGAAAGCAGGCATTAAAACAGGTTTCCTGAAGTGGAAAGGTTTTGTGGGAGTTGAAAACCTCCCTATGTAAGTGAAGGGGTTATTCCTTAGTGCCTATGTAACAAGCAGAGGGTCTTGACAGCCGGAGAGTGAAGAAAAATACCTGTAGACTGGAAAAGGCTTAAGAAGCACAGATTTGGTGCTCTGTTGCTTGGCCTTTGCTGTGTCTGGCTCCTCAGGTCCTACAAAACCTCATCACCACATCACCTTGCAGAGGTCAAAAGCACAGAGCCATGAAGATGGCATGCAGGTGATACATTGGCCTTGCACTGGATTTTACACAAGGGTGAGTTTTGCTCTGGCTGCCCAGGGCCACCAGAGAATGAGGGGTAATGAACAAACTGGCTCTGAATTCACTGAAATCCGTGAAGGTTTCCTGTGAGACCGTGATTAACGTGATAAAGATGATTATGTTTATTTCCATGTATTTGTCGAGAATTACTCAACTGGTCACAGTCCAGCAGCTCCTGATGTTCCACTTCTGGGCAGCTGGACAAATACCTTGTAGCACATCTGATCTGTCTCTAACCAGGTTCCTGCACTGACAACAGCCCCTTGGCGATGGGTTGGAGGAGCACTGCAAGCCATTTTCAGGGGGCTGCTGATTGCAGGGAATGCTTTCCTTGCAAAATTTGCTGAGGAATGTTTTTACTCCAGAAATTAAAAAAATATGTATCAAAATTGTAATTTTGAGAAGAGATTTCCTTGTCAAGGTGTGTTTGCTTGGTAGCACATCCAGAGATGGAAACATGGTGTGGTTTCACACTTTGCTTTTGGAACCCGTGTGAACTTCTGTCATTCACAAGAGAGAGAGTTCCACAGCTTGACTATACGTTTTGTGAAGCTATTAGATCCTTCACAGAAGAAAAAATCCATCAAGGGAACTAAACCCAAAGTTAACAGCTCTGGCTCAGGGAATCCCTGAGCTGCTGATCACTGGGGGCTGAGAAGGAGTATGAGGGAAACACAGCTACAGACTGATGCTGGTGCAGTCTTTCCCAGTGACAGGTTTTGGCCACTATTGAACAAAAGATACTGGGCTAGGTGGAGTTTTCCTTAGATCTGACAGAGCTCTTCTTTTATTCTTATGGAATGAAACGTGAAACCAAACTGGGAAAGGTCAGTTTGGGTGTTGCTTTCTGAAAAATTCCTGGTTTTTTGATCTGAGCATAAAAAACTCTCTAAAAAGTAGGGAGGAGAAGGGGAATACTTGCACATCCTGTTTGACACCAGAGAACTTCCTGGAAGATATGCACAGACTAAAACAGAGCAAAAAGCCCCTGACAGGTTTCAAAGGTTTTATTTTAACTTCATTGTGATTATGTTCTGTGGTTGTGGTCGGGAGGAGCAATTATATTAATCCTTCTCCTCCAGGTTGTTAATCCCAGTAAAGCAACCTGTTGCGTGGAAGATTGTGTGTTGTTAAGGAGCACCCTGAGAACATTTATTCATGCTTGGGGAGCCCGTTCCTAATGCATGTACTTTTCATTTAGGCTGAAATTCACCCCAAGGAGGGACGGCTGTGCTCAAAGCCTAGGTATCACTTAATTCTCACTTAAACCCTTCAAATCAGAGGATAAAATGAAAACCAGTGGAAAACTGTACTGATGTGGTTAGGAAACCTCGGCACAGAAATCAGTGGGGCTTTGGGTGAGAAAAGAAAGATCACTGAAATTAAAATCTCTTCCTCTGGATTTGATGGATCTGTGCCGGTGTGAGAGATGGGAGACAGAAAAAAAGATGCACGCATAGTTATATGAGCTTGTATATTTATGCTCCAAACCTGAGTGCATAGTGTAAATCGGATAAGACAAGTAAATTGCACCCAACGAGCAGTGAAAGCAGGCAACAGCATTCATGCGGAATCTCAATTTACACCGCAGCTGGGGTCCAGAGGAGCTTCACTGCGAAAGCAGGGGTCTGAATTGCAGGCTGCTTTCTCTCTCTCTCTCTCTCTTTTTTTTTTCCCCCCAGTTACAGGCATAGCAGGTTTGCTTCAGCGAGAGCAGCGATACAGCTCTGTGAGGCTGCAAACCAGTCACCCGGTGCCTGCAAGTGTCCCACATCCGAGGGCACGTTCCACATGCTGCTAATAGCCTAAGAAAGATTTGCATGGGCACCGTGCTCTGACATGGATTGCTGTCATTTCCATGTTAATATGCCGCTGTTCACCAGCCAGCAACCTTTGTCCTTGTAAAATGCTCCCGTGGCTTTGTCACAGCAGAGTGGCTCAGGGGCCAAGCCAAGCAGACTTGATGCTTAATGCTAATGGGGAGATTTTCCCTGACTTTTTCCTTTAAATCCATCAGGTCAAATTCTAAATTTTGTCGCTCTGGGCGTGTTTAAAATTCCTCATAAACTGGCTGCATCCCAGCACCTTGCTTCCCATGAGATGTATGCCCTGCTGCTCCCAGGGCATCGCTGCCCCTCGAGCCAGGGGCAGAGCAATGGTCATGCAGGGCTGGGGGCAGAGGCTATGGGATGGCCTGCCTGAGCAGTAGGGCTGGGGCTTGTCTCTTCTCGCTTCCAGCAGCTCCAGCACAACCACCTTCAGCCAAGCGAGCTGTCTAGACTCCCCTTAGAGTAGGGAAAAAGAAATAAGCAATTCCACAGCACAATTCATACGACTTGTTTTAGACGTCTGCCTTAGAAAGAGATGAATTGGGCTCTGGAAGTGACAGCTTCTCTGCCTTGATCATAAAGGGAGGCTTGCCACCCCACAGGGATGCAGACCCGTGTGCTCCAGATGTCTGCACACAGCCAGATAAATCCCAGCATTGACGACTCATACCCACGTCACCCAGGCACCCTCCGCTCTGGGTGCCAAGGTCCCATGGCCATGCCCTCTCCTGGAACAAGATCGCCTCTACCTAAAAAAGTGTGAGGTCCCAGCTCGGAGGCGCAGGGCCTCATTTCTCTTGATCACGGTGGTTTGCTATGACAGATATTCCGATCTGTCCCTGTATAAATCTCTTCTGAAAAGCTGTCAGGCCATGTAAGAAAGAAAGATGGAGCTCCTTCTCACGATGTGCTGACAGGGTGCTGCCAGCACAACGGAACACTGTGTGTGAGCAGCCCACATCCCATCCCCTTGCTCAACTCCTCCCGTCCCAGCTGAAGAATGAGAAAGGCTTTTTGCTGTTTTATTTTTCATACCAGCAATGAAATACAATTAATATTTTTTCCTGCCAGTTTTCTTACCACATTTAAATCAGTGTTTGATTCAATCCTGTTCCTGCCAGGTGTTTGTTTACAAAGCTACTGTACTTCACGGACACATTTCCAGGGGAGATTTTATTCATATGGCAGCAGGCATCCTCTCTGGAATGCACTGATCCAGACACTGAGCACTGACTGTCCTCCTGCATTTGGAAGCATTTTAGCTCAGCTCTCTGCAGCCCACTGCTCAGAAGGGTCTCCAGCAAGCTCTGCTCTCTGTGGTTGCTGCAGATCTCCCCAGGAGCTGGCCCAGCATCACACACATGGACTTTCTGCCAATCGTTTGACATCTGACAGCATACCCCGAAAGGAAGGAGTGGGAGAATCACAGAATCATTATAGTTGAAAATATCAGTAGGGTCATCTTGCCCAACCACCAACCCATCACCCCATGCCACTATACCACCACCCTGAGTAAAAAATTCCTTCTGAACATCCAACCTGAATCTCCTTTCTTTCAGTTTAGAGCCGTTCCCTCTAGTCCTATCACTATCACAGACTGTGTAAAAAGTCTGTTCCCCTCCTGCTTGTAGGCTCCTTTCAGGTACTGGTAGGCTGCAATAAGGTCTCCCCACAGCCTTCTCTTCTCCAGGCTGAACAAGCCCAGCTCCCTCAGCCTTTCCTCACAGGAGAGGTGCTCCAGCTCTGGTCATCCTCATGGCCCTCCTCCGGACCCGCTCCAACAGCTCTGCATCCTTCCTGTACCCCAGGCCTGGATGCGGTACTCCAGGTGGGGAATCACAGCATTTGAATAATGTTGACCTTGTGGTTAATGAAAATGCGTGTGCCACCTTCTTTCCATGGGCTCCTGTGTGCGCTCACTGGGGGGAAGTACATCATTTCCTCTGTTTTCAGGCTGGAGGAACAAGACAGCGTCAGGCATTTGGGCCATGAACCACACAGCTCAGCTCCAACCGCTGCCTCATCCTTCCTGTACCCCAGGCCCAGTGTGTGTGCAGCCAGGAAGCAGCCCCTGTGCACATGAGCATCTCCTTTTTGCCACTTGCACTCTCTGCAGGCACACTTGCTTCAAACAGTGGTGTGGTCTGTGCATGCCAGATGTGTCCTGCCGTACCTGCTGCACCACCTGAACAGTCCTGTATGAAGCGTGCACACTTTGAGCACACACATATAGCACAGAGACCCCAAAAATGGGGGAGTCCTATATACCTACCAGTACACACATCCATGTACAAGTGTGTTGAGACACCATAAGCAACCATGCTGTATTTATTTACTGGAAAACGGCCATCCAAAGGTCCCCACATGCAATCTCATCTCCATGCGCAGATGTGCGTGCACAAACTCTTTCCCCTGGATTTTTGTGCTCAGCAGTCTCCAGGGGTGGCTGAATGTGCCTGGTCTGTCTCCCAGTTCTATCACATTCCAGGACTTTATCCAGACCCTTTCAATGAGGTTTCAAATGTTTCTGTGCATGTTTCAATCAGTTCGGGCATGTCAGACAAGTAAGTGCTGTGGAGGTACCTGCAAATTACACCATCTGGCTGCCTCGGTGAGCCAGACGAGAGGCAGACTGCAGGGAGAGGGAGAACCCAGACCTTCAAGGAAAGAGGAGAGTATAAAATGAATCATTTGCAGAGGAGGAACATCTAAAAATCGCTCCAAGTAACCTTGCAGCAAAAGTTTATCCATTTCATTTTATTAATCAAATCTGATAGGTGTAAAATAATTTCTTATGGAGGGAACTCAGTCCACTGGAAGATCTTTTCCAGTGTAACTGTCCTGCTTTGGGTAATGCCAAGAAATGTCCCATGCAGCAGAATCTGCAGGTTCCCAGGTCTGAGCCTCAAGGGTAAGAAGCAGCCCACAATGAGATGCCAGTGGGTTCCATTAGAAATAGATAGCTCCACGGGCAGATAACAGCTGTCAGAGCCTTTTGTTTCCAAACCAGTTTAAAAAAGAATATAGGTAAATTTTCATGCATGAGTCTGCATGAAATAATGTCATTTCCAGCTGAAGAATGGGCTGGTCAGGCTCTTTGTCTTGCATAGAGCATTTCAAGTTCTCATTAAAGACAAAACCCCTACAACATCTTTGCAGGTGGCTTTAAATCAAAACTGTAGGTTTATTGTGGGGGAGGGATATTTTCAGGGGAAATAAATTACTTTTGGACAAAGTAGGCCTTTTTCAGAAAGTTTCAAAGGAGAAAAAAAAATTGTTTGCTATTAGAAAAAAAGAAGAAAACCAGTTAAGCAGGCTCAGACTGGGTTCCCAGGCTGGGTTGGATGGAGAATGCTGGTTGGGAGAGAGCACATGGAGGTAGGGACAGCAACAGGGACCAAGACAGCACTTGTGTCACCCAGACACCAACTGCACCTATCCAGGGCTAAATCGAAGATGCTCATCTCTCGTGATGCCGATCTGGCAATTTCCCCCAACGCAAAGCTCCTAGCGTGAAAAACAAGGAGGAGGAATAAAAGCATTTATTTGTTGAGAGGGAAGCATGTTTTTGTTGATTCAACCTTCATTAAATGGCTCTCATTATTGCCGCAGTGTGAGCTGTTGGCACAGACCTCTGCTCTGGCTCTAAACCCTAACGCCATCTGGAAAAGGAAAAGGGATGCAGGGCAGGGGAGCCTCATCCCATGCCCCATTCTCAGGTCTGTCCCGATCCCAAGCACTGGGCTGGGAGCCCCATGGCAGGGCCATAAATCTCACTCTGTCAGAGAAGAAGATTTATGCTCACAGCTTGGAAATGACGCCTGTAGCATGCACATATACACACACACACACATGCACATTCCCACCCGGCAAAAAAAAAAAAAGAACAACACAGCAGCTTTGCCAGAAGTGAGACTCGAGACAAGGTGCAGTCCCAGGAACAGCTAAATTGCTTTCATGACTTTCCAGCAGCATTTGGAAGACAAATTGGGGGCTCGTGTTTTAAATGTATCCCCAATTTGCATTTTGATTGGCTCACAGGCCATGCAAATTCCACGGTAAAGTATTGATCTGTCAAAGGCATCTGACAGTTTTCAACAATTGCTGAAATGGCTTTAAAACAGACCAGCGAGAGCTGGGGAGAAAAAAAAAATGAAAAAAACTCTGCCTGATGAGTGAGTTCTTTCATCTGCTAAAAGCTCTCCAAGCCCACAGGCCTGAGGCTGACTTTAAATAGAGTCAATGGAGAAATATCTTCTAGACAGGAATGACGAAACCCTCCAATACTCTCTGCTCTTTGGTTGCACACTCTCTGTTGGTATTTACCTCTCCTCTCTCCCTCCCTCTGGAAAAAGCCCAATGCAGGCTGGTGCTGGGTGCCCACACTGCTCATGGAGGTTGGAGAGGTGCCCAGTGTGCAGCATCTCATGGGGTGGACCTTCAGGATGGCCCTACACCCACAGGGACACGAGATCTTCTCCAGATGAGGCTTTAAGGCACGTTTACTGTGAGGGAAAAGGATTCCTCTGTTTATGGGATCCTCAAATGAGTCACAGGGAGTTTTGCCGCTGGGCTGCCAATCAGACACAACCTGTTCCTGGATTCAACCAGGAGGCAGAGCATTTCCTGAGGACATGTCACAGGGAAGCATTAAACTACACTGAAATACAGCTTGGCAGCGTGAAATGAAGCTGTTTGCATGCACCCACAACAGACCACTGCAAGAACACCTCAGCCAGCGCAAAACAGGTTCTGAGAGGCAGTGGAAAGAGCCCATAAGGACCTTTCACCAGTTTGTCACAATGCTTTGGGGACCTGTACGGCAGCAGAGAGAGCCCAGCATTTCGAGGGTAGCACAGCTGTGCTGGGTTATCTGTCTGCAAACATTTTTGTAAGTTTGAAAAATGGTCATATCCTGAAGCAAGTTGCAAAGCTAAAATTTCAAGTCCTCTGCAAAGTCAAAATAAGTAAAACACATACAGAAAGCCAATCTCTTTCGATCGAGTGAAACTTGCTCTTTTAACAGGGTACAAACCTTTCTCTTTCATTTTGTCATGTATTGACAAAGCAAACAAAAAACCCTTCAATCCCATAATTTGCTAAGCTACAAAATGAGAAAAGACACTGCAAACTAGGAAACTGTCATTTTCCATTTCACACCAGAGACAGCTCCTGGACAGTGTCCAAACCTCCATCCCCTAAAAAAAAAAATTTTGAGTGAAGAAGATATTGAAGCTGACCATATCTCCATTTTAAAAAGAGTTTTCAATGAATTTTCAGTTTTGGTTGAGAGAGCCCTGAGAGAGTCATATCAAACAGATCCTGAGAAGCTGTTAGAAAAATGATGGATGCTGAAAACTGCCGTTTCAGGCTACGAAGAGTCCAAACTGTTTCTGACTCCAGAGATTTAAAGATCTCTCTCGCTCCTTTCCTGTGCACAAAACAGTCAGCTGATGGCTGGGCGCCTTTTATAGATCAGCTCGCTGACCTCTGCAGAGCCCTTAGGCCATCTGCATGCACAGTGACATAATAATGATGGATAAGAATCATTTACAGTTTGGGGGGAGAGGCAGAGCCAAAACAATGTTTCCCAGGCCTGCTCCAAACGGCGGAGCCCAGCTCTGCTCTGACCTGCCTCCTTTCCCAGAGCAGTGCTCAGCTTCTCAGCACATTCCTCTCCCTGCCCTACAGCTCAGCCCTGGTACCCCCCAGTTCATATACTTTTGACCTCACAAGCGTTGTGCAATCTGCCTATGAGCCTGTTCCTCTTTCTGCTACAGCTCAGCAATGCAGCATCAGCCTAGGAAAACTAAACCATGTAGAAACGGCCATGCCCTGAGGCTGCAAACCTTTGGAGATAAGCTTGCAGGCTCTGCCAGCTCCAACAGGCACTTCTACCTCCTTGTTCCTCTTCTCTTGCCCTTCCTGGTTTCTAGTGTGATGCTTTCCTTCTGCACAGTCCCCAGCACACACTGCTGAATGCTGCTGTGTGCCAAAAGGTGGTCCATAAATTCACCATCATATGGTGGCATGAGGAAAGCAGGTTGGCACTGGACAGGTGTAAGCCAGGAGAGACCAGGGGTCTCTTTGGATTAGCCACATGAAGAAAAAAATGAGGTGATACATGTGGGATAGACAACTGTGTGTGCGTATTACAGGGCTGTGAGGGCAACGCATTCTTTGTAGGATGGTGCAATTCCCAGTACCAAGGACATGGGACTTGAGGCCTTTGGGGACAGCAAACATTCGCTCCATGCTTGATCCAGGTGAGATGACCCCACCAGGAGACAGTTGAGCCTGGTGTGTAAGTGTGGAGGAGGAAGATCTGCAGCCAAGGGTCTCCGTCTCCAGGCTAATGTCCCTGAAGCCTCTGATCCAGCTCTGCACAATGATGTTATGGCTTTCACAGCTTGCATTAGCCTTGTATTAGTAATGACTGATGAATCTCTGCATCACTTGTCTTTGCATGCTCTGGATGGCCTCAGCAAATTGCCTCAACCCTCAGCTTCTCCTTGACACAGCTCTGGCCTCACTATGTTGCTGTGGTCACCTCTTCCTCTGTTCTGCTCAAGTTCAGCCCCCAGTCTCACCTCACTGGCTCCCTCCCTTTATGTCCTCTACCTATTTAACCCAAGCACACCAGTGATTTGGTCATTTCATCCTTAGCTAAGGCCAGTGGAGTTGTACCCCTGAGAGCAGAAAGAGCAAGCAGGGTATTTTACTCTATTTCCCTCCTTTCCCAGGCCATCTCCCAGCCAGATTTCCCTTTGGCCTCAGCTAATGAGAAGATCCAGCTCAGAGAGCAGGGACAGCTGCCTCAAGGCAAAGTTCAAGCCTCTTTCTCCTCAGCAGCTTCTTTGTGACTGTTCACCCTCCGCCTTTAGCAGCAAGTACTTAGTTTTTAATTTCCCACCTCCATTAGGTGGATGGCGCACGTGGGTCACTGATCTTGCAGCTCATAGAAGTTTTCCACTTGGGAATGTTTTTTGTCTTTTTTTTTTCCTTAAATGTGCTGCCCCTGGCACAGACAGGACATCATGGTGGGTCAAAGGTAAGGAAGATGTTGTAAGAAGTCAATGTGACTCCCATGTGTAACTCAGCAATTAGAACTGGACGGCTCTGCTCTTTTCCTCCCCCATTCTCCCCTCGTCCCTTGTAATGGTCATTGGTAGCAATTTGTGTCATGTCATCCCGGGCTCTGAGATTCTGCAAATCCATTCATTACGGCCCCCAGGAACAAATCCCATCAAATCACCAGTTTATAAACTGCATTTCAGATATGTTACACGAGCACTGATTGCAAAGCTGAAGACATTTCCATTTCGCCTGAGGCCAAGATTTTTAATTTAAAAGAAAAAAAAAAAAAAAAAGAACGAACCCTGTCAGGGTCTGTGCAAAGGCTCTTTAGATATTCCAACCAGCACAGTTTATTTAAAAATTCAATAAGGCAATTTTCATGGCAGGAAGGAAAAAGCATCAGCACCGGTGTGTGCACACCCAGTAAGGAGGGAGCAGCAGCCAGGATCATGCCTCCCAGACCCACTCCAGACTTCACTGCCTCACTTCAGCTCTTATCAGCCTATAGCCCAAAACTGAGGTACCCTCTCTGTTAGACAGCTTGACTTTCTCCAGCAGTGAAATGAGCATATGGGAGGTGGAAATAGAATTGGTCTTTTTAGGATAATCTGCTGCCCCAGCAGTTCCATTTGCTAACACAGAGCAAGTGTAAATGGTCAAACCCACCTCTGAACTTGGTGAGTATGATGACAGCAGTTAAAAGAGCAGTAGCTTTGCATGACGCAGCTATAAAAAGTGGATGAAGAGTGACCAGAATGCACAATCGAAGTCTCTGCTTTCTAAGCCCCACAAGCAACTCCTTGGGAAGCAGAGAGTAAATTGAGTTGCTCTATTCAGACTAGTGGTCAGTGAGCATCCCCGTTTACTCTAACCATGGAACTAAAGTATTTTCAGCTACCGTGCTGTCCGTTCCTCAGCTAGGCTTAAACAGCCTAGATATCCCTTAACTTTTGAATGGCATTAGGACACACCCAAGCCTCATCTTTGGAGGTTCAAGAGATTCCAACGTCATAGAAGAAAGGGGTAGCCAGAAATCAGCAAGGCTTTCACGGAAGATGAAGAGACCTCATCCATCCATCCCTCAGCTCACTCACCAGAGGCAGATGTGTGAGTTCTCACATGATAAGCACTCAGGTCTCAGCCCATTGGCAGAGGTGCTGAAGGACTTTCTGATCCTGCTGCTAATGAGATCATTAAGATAAACACAGTGATTACGTGTACCATTCCAGTCAGAAGGATGAGGTGGGGTTTTAATTAAGGTAATTATACTCAGCTGGAAAGGCTATTTACAAAGGCATTTATGGTCTCTATGCTGGCAAGTTGATTTTAAAGATAGTACTATAGATCGAGCCTGGAGCAAGTGAAATGTGCTGTCCATGTGGGCACCCAGACTCAACTACTGGTAGTGATGGTGTTTGCTTGAGAACCCTGGTGCTGCATAGGAGAGGTAGACAGTGTCTTGCAGATGGAATTGCTAAGGATGAGTTTGTGCTGAAGCACGTCCATTACAGCACAAAATGCTGCTCTGCTCCCCTAGCTCAGGGGAGTTTTCAGAGTGTCAGCACTTCTCTCCTAAAGAGGACAGAGACTTCGAACTTCAGAAGTGTTCCCAGGTCAGTAATTTGTGGGGAGTGGACAATGGCTGTGTTAGGTCAGCTGGCATTCTGTGTTTGTAATTGAGGTATTGTGGGATTTTTATTTTTTTCCTGTTAGCGTAGTGATGTACTATTTCTATATGAAAAGCTATTCCAGCTTGAAATTGGGAACTTGACATTCTGCCAGTTTCTGACAGTTTAGAACTTCTATGAATTGCAGAAGATGGGTAGGAACTGACCCTGGCCCGCAGGAACCTGAGGTTTTGACAAATCAATATTTCACTCTACAAGTTTCCATAGAAAATTTCTAATCAGCTCTTGTTGTGTCCACTTCACTCCTTTTTTCCCCCTTTCCGACTAGAAGCTATTTACAAACTCATCACCCCCTTTTTAGAGACCTGTCCTTCACTTCTTTTATAGCAGCTTGCCTGAGTGCTGGGGGTCCACAGTAAGGACATCTCATTGTTTCCTTATCTGCAAGAAAGAACAAATCAACGTGACTTACGCTTCACCCTTTCTCATTCAGCACCGCTTCTCATTTTGTTCTGCTTTTAATATCATCTTTATTGCAAGTCTGTTCTAATGCTGCCTGTTTATTTATGGCTATTACTGAGACGATGCTTTAATCGTCGGATCAGCGCCTCCAGTCCATCAGCAAAGAAGCAGGCAGCTCTTTATAAACATTGTTTTTATTATACTAGGCCACACGCACACATGCACACAATTAGGAACAACAATGGTGTTATTCCCGAAGAACCCTTGTGTGCTTCTTTGTAATTTTACCCCCTCTTGAAAAGGACAGCCTTTGCGTCTGTTTACTGTTCTTTCTGCGCTGAGCATTTTGCCTTGCAGATCTGGAAAAAAGAAATTTAATTAGAGTAGTATTCAGGACGTTTTTTTATATATATTTTCTACCAATTAGCATTTCATTAAGGCAGTTAAATTGCATTTGCTAGAGACAGACACAACCCATTGCAGAGTATTATTTTAAGATCTCATTTCTTTTTCTCATCTTGCAGGCTGAAAATGAAATCAGGTAGTGATTGATTAATTATTAATTCATTACCAGTGATTGGGTTGGGATAGAGCTGGTCAGGAGTGTGAGAGAAGGTGCTAAGACACAATCTTGTTTTATTTCTTTGGACAACTCTGCAGGAGCTGCCTGAGATGGGCAGACTCATCCTAAAGCCAAGAGCAGATGCTGGGCTGCCTTGGATGCCTGGCACTGCCTGCCTTTGTGTATTCCATTCCTGCAGGATGGAGATGAGAGATAGAGAATGGTGATGTATTAGTACAATTTACAATGTCTTTTGGACAAGAACAATCCCACCCCGTGGCTGAGCTCCTTTTTCCACGATGCAGCCCATCAGTGGGATGATAGCACTGCTCTTTCTGGAGGGCTGGTAAAGCAGAATGCAGCCCACGTGCAGCATGCGTCCCTGGCTGGCACCACACAATCACACTGCACTTTGCTCTAGAAGAGGGCTATGCTCTGCCTTCCCCTCAATTTCTGCTTGCTCCCAAGGTTTTCTCCATCCCTCCCTCAGTTTGCAGTGTGGCTTTGTCTCTCTTCATTGCTCTCAAGGTCACCATTGATCAGATTGCGAGTGCTTTACAGCTGCAGCCTTGGATGGGCAGAAAGAGAAATTGATTGCAGTCAATTCAGCAGCAGATTGAACTGTATTGACTTGTCCCCTGTTCATGCAGACGAGGAGCTTTGCTACCTTTTAATTACCATGGCTATCCCTTTTGGCATCAATGGGATGGTCACACAGGAGCTGGGGGAAAGTGTTGTTTATATGGCCTTGGGTAAAGGCTTTAGGGTGTGCAGGGATTTATCCAGAGCCACCAGGAACATAGGAGACAGGAGGGCAGGCTCTGGCTGGTGAGGGAATGAGTTATCTGATCTTCTCATTTCCGTGCAGTGCCTCTTTTTGGAGGAGTTTCTGCCACTGGGAACGACTTCTATTTATTTTCCATTGTGGAAACCAGCCATTTCCAAGTAAGTGGCACTCTGCTGGAGAAACAGCAGCCGCAGGTGGTGTCAGGGTGTTATTCCTTTGAGGTGGGCACACTTGGCAGCAAAGGCAGAGGATCATTTGGCAGAAGCTGTATTGAGAAGCATTGCTCCCACTCTCCCTGCCTTTGTCTCAGCACACAGAGGAGGGACGTGCTGCTGCAAGCTCTCTAACAGCTGGATGAGCCAGGCTCCTGATGAGCAATGTCCTTGGGCCAAATCATGAATTATCTGTCTGGGGAAGAGCTGGGTTTGTGCCTTGTGCTTACATCTAGGGCTCAGGAGAAGCTGGGATGTGTTCAGCTGACCCCTGTGGAAAATGGGATGTACAGGACTGATTTCCATGGAGCCACTCAACCTTCTCACTCTGGAGTCTGCTCTGGCTCTGTCCATGGGCTCTGATGGCACTGGCACAGTGATTGTTGCTATCATAGAAAGTGCAGTTGGCATTTGAAAGGTGCAGGATTGGCAGCTTTAGAGGACTGAAATTCTCTGTTCATCTGCTGAATTGATGCCAATAGTACCCGAACTAGGAGTGAGAGAAGGGCAGTGATTCCAGCAGGGCTGGTGAACAACCACACTTTTACTTAAATGGAAACCAGAACAACAAAATGACTTTCATTTAGGGCCAGAGAAAGAGTAAATTTTTTGAGTATTAAAACTAGTCTGTGTAAGATGATGATATTAAAGGAAATATCAAGAGAGTCATTTCAAACCACAGCTTAAGATCAACATTTTAAAGACAAGTTGGGGAAAAAAGTTCATTCCTCCAACCCTGACTGCTTTTGTCTTTTCCCTGTTCCCTTTTCCTACAAAGCAGTTCAGAAATTCAACTTCTTCAAAGTGTTTTTGTATTACCAAACACTTTATCTTCCTGCCACAAACTGACGTCCAAAACTCTGGCTTCTTCTCTAGCCTCCAGGACTACTTGAGCCTCGACCTGGCACTTGTGAAGGTGCAAACACCAGGCTGGGTTTGTGTCCTGCATGCCCAGTGACTAAGAGCTGGGCAAGGACAACAATTCACTTTACACAAACCATGAAAGCACCATTAGCTGCTAACAAGTGCAAGCTACAAATTTTCCTGGAACTCAGGCTGATGATCAGTAGGGCTTTTGCCCAAACATCTCCATTCAGTGGGGGGTATTTTTCTTAACTGACTACATGGGCAATGGTGTAGGGACTCTGACTTAACAGGATCAGGGAATGCACCTCCCCCATTATCTGCCAAAGGTAACAAGCTACTCAGTACCTTTATCTGCTGAAACATTAGATGAGATGTTCAATCCATGCAGAGAATTAGAATAGTTGAGTTTGAAGGGACTTTCAGAAATCATCTAGTCCTACTGTCATCTAGTCCTACACTTCAGGGCTAACCAAAAGTTGAAGCGTATTATTGAGGGCATTATCCAAATGTGTCTTGAACATTGACACGGGTGAGGCATTAGCTGCTTCTTTCCAAGTGATTTTTAAATGGAAGTTATCCCTTGTCTTAACAAAATGACAAATCCTCTGGATTACATAAAATTGCCTCAGCTCCGTACTACAGTTTGCCTGGTGGAGAGTTTTCGTTGTCACCCTTAGCAGATCAAGGATATCCATCAACTTCTGTAATCCATGCTGAAAGCTAACACAGAGCCTGGCTTTATTGAGCCAAAACCCTTTCTCTTGCCCTTGTAGAGAGACCTTTCCTCTCTTCTGTTCAGCATCCCAAAGGGGAGAACTGAATTCCAGTAGTTTACAACTCCCAGGGAGAGAATGTACAGTGATAATCTCCCCCAGTTTCTAGCTGTTAAAATAAATTCTTCCCATGTTAGTAAGGCTCCCTGAGGCCTCGGGAGAACAGGTGCTCACTTGACCCATGTGTCACCTCCACCTAATATATCACATCAGCCTCAGGGGGAAAAATGCAGTCAAAGCTTCCTTCCCCACACCCACCCAGGGGAGGGCTGGCTCAGCACGGCCGCAGATGGAGACCTGCATGTGTGCTGGAAGCTGAGCAGAACACACCTCTTGAGAGACAGGATTTGCTTATTGTGCCACTTAGCTGGGTTGCCTGCTGTCCTGCCTCCGTGATGAATGGTTCGTTGGAAGGCTAGGAGGAGTTGCATAAGGCATCGGTTCATCAGTGGGTTTGGAGGTGAGGCGTGACACTAAATGTCCTTCTACCAGGTGGCTATCTGCTGACGTCTTGAAGAAGGCTTTTGGATTATCACATCTTTACCTCGCAGAGCTAGCACTGCTGGTCTTCATCATGGGCATGAACAGCTTCTTCTCATTTTGATTAATGACCATTTTCTTGTGCAACTCTGCGAAGTGGAAAGAAGCAAGTCCAAGAAAATTCTTCAGGGAGGATGTTCCTTTGTGCCTTGGACAGTCCCAGGTCCTCTAGCGCCAACAACTCTTAGAATCACAGAATTGAGTTGGAAGGGATGTTTAAAGGTCATCTGGTCCCACTCCCTGCAATGCACAGGGACACCCCCAGCTCCAGCAGGGTGCTGGGAGCCCCCTGAACCCAACCATGAGTGTCTCGAGGGATGGGCACCCCCCACCTCTCTGGGCACCCTGTGCAGTGCTTCACCATCCTTAGCATAAAAAAACTTTTTCTTATATCCAATCTTTATCTCCCCTCTTTTAGTTAGAAACCATTTCCCCTTGTCCTATCACCACAGAACAGTAAATCCTACCTCTTGCATAGTTATTGTGGACAGATGCTCTAAAAATTGAGAGGAGATATGCCCGTTATTAATCAAGAGATGTCTTTAAATGATGTCAAGGCACATGTTACTTTATTAGAAAAGCTACCCCAAAGCCACACCAGCCAGATTAGGCAATGATGAACTCAAAACATAGTTTGCATTTTGATCTCTTTCAGTACAACCCAAACCCAAAGTGCATATACTAAGGCACTTGATTTTTGTCTGTACCAAATTGTGTGCTAATTATTTAGCAGATTATTAATTATTTTGCTAATTACTCGGACCAGAGTCTGCACACGAGTGGTTATTCCAAATGATGTACAACATGGGTTAATTTCACGCTTCATACCATGTTTATACCAAAGTCAAAAGGGCTTTAATTTTTTCTATGATTAGAGAGCAATGTAGAGGTGACTGTGCAACACAAGGTTCCTGTGAACCTCAGATGGGATTTCTAAGCCAGCCAGCTCCCTCTGAATTCTTTTCCAGTCTCCATGAAACTGAACGGTCATGTTTTGCTGCTGCAACATAGCTACAGCTGTTTGAAAGCCAGGCACTAACATGGAAATAGGTTCAATAGGACTTTGTGATTTAACTGACCAATAGCTGCATGGTAGCTACCAGCTTGAGAATGTTTCCGAGCATCTGTTGGAAGAAGACGAGCTGCCTGGGTCTGAGTGCTGATGACTTTGCACAACAAAGATGTTTCAGAAAATTAAAATCTGTACTTGGAAACCTTTGGCAGTAAGAAAGAGTTTATAAGGTTTGTGAATTTTTCAAGCTCTTGGAATAACAAACTGCAGAAAAAGCAAAATGAAAAGAAAAAGGAATCACTACATTTTCTGGTGTGAAAGGATGAGCAAATGGAAACAGATAAGACATAATGATGCTCTTGAAAGATTTTGGTCAGTTTTCCTGTGTGCCTGTTAGCAATTTACTTCCTTCCTTCTCATGTCTGTAAATCTTGGATAATACCGGTACTCCTTCAAGGACATCTGTAGGTCAAGGAGGATGGGAAAAGAGGAAGGACAAAGCAGGGGAAGAGCCTTGTCTGTGTCATGTCCTTCTAGTGCATGCTGAGGAACTGGAGAGGAAAAGACAGGCAGCTCCACAACATGGATGGGAAAGGCACAGAGGAGCTCTTCACGTGATTCTTACTTCACTCCCAGTACTGAAGTACAGGACAAACACAGTCCTCTGTAGTGGAGCTGGAAGTCTGTGTGCTTTTTCCCTCACAGCAGACTTACAAACTTCTCCTGAGGGCTGTTTGTAGAGCAAAGCTTGCTCACAACAGCCATCTGGGAGTCACTGGAGACAGACTGAGTATTGGTATTATTTATTTCCCCGTTTGCTGTAACCAATTAAACAAAAGCTCTGTCCATAAACAGCAATAGCCTGGGGAGAGTGGGAGGGGGACGCGTTGCAAAGAGGCATTTTATCTTTGACACGTGCTCCTGGGACTGAAGGTCAGTGCATACACGCCATACCGGGCTGATTAGTCTTGACAACCATTCACTTAGTTTTATGAAATTATCAATTGATCTGTGATTGCAGAATCTAATCAATGCTTACAAAATACAGTGGGTGGAAAAGCCAGTCGGGCTAGATTGTCCTTCTACAGCTGGCTCTGGAGGAGGGGTCTCTCCAGGAACAGCACAGCTTCCCGGAACGGGGATTAATGGCACACCCCCTGTGCAGCTCGGTGGGAGGACAGCCTTCACTGCCATCCTTCTTGTTTCTTAGCTGCCAGGTCATCCTGTCCCTTGGTGATGTTTTAATTCTGAGGCAAGGAGCACAGATTTGCTCACCCACTATTAAAATGACAGAGTTGTGGAAATGGTATTAATATCATAAAGATATTAATTTGGTTTTGGCACTGGGTGAAAAGTTTGCATGTTACAAAAGCTGTCTTTGGCAACATATTAAAGCTATTAAAAATCTCTGGGTGTTGACAATTCCATATTACCAAGAAAACAATATAATATTTATCTAATGACAGTAATTCTTAAAGGGACTTCAGCAAACTTTACAGAAAAGGAAGTCATTACCTCTGAAAAGAGGTGACTCCTGGAGCAGAGCTCAGCAGTCTTTCCTGGAGCATGAGAATAGCATCAGAAAGGAGGAGAAAACTTATCCACAGGGGAAAATTTAAGACTTTGCATGACTTGCAATAGGATGCAAGGCATCCTGAAACAAATATGGGGAAAAAAGGACTTCATCAGTCACGTGCACTGATATCATTTTAATCAGATTATTGTGAACCTCATAATGTCGACTCTTTTCTGAGAGACACAAATTCTGGTGTCATATTATTGGATAGTTCATCTGTTAGCTAATTGATATAAAAACCAAGCTTCCAATCTCCATAACAGAAAATAAATCTAGAAAATCTTTTGTGACCATTTTGAAGGATCAGAAAATAGTAATAACATAAAATATCCTTTCCCACTTCGTTTTTTCTATTTTATAGAAAGTAGCTTACAGATTGTAGAGAAAAATGTTGCAATATTTTAAGTGCTTGAACTTATCAGTATTGAGCAACACGGAAATGGTATCAATACATAGATTTTCTCCTGGAGCTCTCCAATCTGAGGTCTGAACAGATCAGCTATATCACCATTCTGTTTCTAGCAGGATGCACTGTTTTCTAGCTATCTGCACTTTTTCTATTCTACTTCTGCCATAAATACACAGCACTGCCCTTTCAACTAATTTGTTCTCTCTCTGGAAGTGGCATGGTCAGAAAAATTATCCAAAAGTTGGAGTCCAGCATAAACCAACCATTAATTACAAGAATAACAGCAAAAATGTTGCTGCTATGCTTCTGTAAGCATTCCTGCACAGATTAGCCTTCCAATGCTGGTAAGGCTGACAAGATCAGCACCCCAGGTGGGGTGATATTGATGACTTTTGCCTGCTCTGACAAACCTCCAAAAGGCAGAAATAACAGCCATTAAGAAGCCTTAGCAACATTCTTGTTCCAGATGGTAACTGATGAAATTACTCAAATGAAAAAAATAGGGAAAAGATTACCTTTAACCACAATATGGAAGCAATTCAGAGCTGTTGCAAAGATCAAGGTGTTGTTGCACTAGGGGATGTCCATAAGTAGAGATGTATTTGGATGAGGACATTCCCATCTGAATACACAAAGGAAATTTTGGAATCTGAAATATTCCAAAATGAAAACTCTGTTCTCCAAGATAACAATGTTGACTGGAGAGTATATGGCTTTCGGTCAAAAACAACAAAAGAACGTGGAGAGGTGGAGTGTGCCCTCTTTTGCCGACAAAGGAAGATTCATATTCGTATTTTTTCTGCTGGTTTGAGGAGATATGAATGGACTACTTGCTTCTTGCCAAATGAAAGAAGCATCTACTCAAAGCAATGGACCAAACCTCGACGTTCTGGAGCTCCAGTAAAAGCACCGGTTACAACGACAACTCAGACTGTAAGAAAATATTTTATCTGAAACAAACAACAGGGAAAAAGAAGTTCCCTGTTTTGCAGAAGGGAGGATGGCTGTTTGCAGTCTCACTGAGGACTGTTCAAGTGGTACAATGGTGATAATTGAAATTGGTACCTGTGATCTGCCAGTGCTGTTTCCCACCTTCACAGCCTAGTTTATAAACCTCTCTGGTACTCTACCACCAGTTGGAGGAAAATATCTGTATCAGTTGAATCCCACACCTTTATTTTCAATTTCCAGGACAACATTTCTTCTCACGAGGTAGAAGAGAAATTGGAGGGGTTATCCCATGCCCTCTCCTGATCTGACTGAGGTGGCTGTAGCAAGCAAATGTATTTCCACTCTCCTTTTAACATGCTTTACTGTTTAATAAAATGGAAAATCAAATTGCAAGAGAACAAAATGATTTTCATAAACACTTGTGGGCAAAGAGGTCCCCTGGATAATAGCGCTTTTATCTCTGTTTTTGAATCTTCAGGCTGCCCTAAATGCATGTAATAACAGTAAGTCACTCACAACATGTACATTCTCACAGAATTACTGTATTAAACAACTATGTTAAACTGGTAGGAAGCCAAAATATATCTTCTTTTATTATCTCTGCAAACAGAACAGAAGCCCATTGGTAGAAGGTGGCCTCGCTGCTGTGGATGGAGATCTGAGCCCATGGAGGTCAGCTCGGACAGCCATCCCTCACACAGAGGTACTGTGCTGTGGTCACAAAGCTGCAGTGCAGGAATGGGAGTAAGCGGAGGCAGAAGGGACTTTCTTCTATGGAGGTTTATGCTTACTGAGAGCAAGTCAGGCTGGAGAACTGGGGAGATGATGTTTCCCTCTTATTCAACAAATGTTAAAACAAATCCTCAGTCAACAGCCCCTGCACACCCTGTATTGTTGCTAAGGTCAGACCCTGGCTAAAGCTGAATGGATTTTATCATTGCAGACTGAAAAGCAGTGATGATGGAGTTGTCCTGTCTCAAATTACTTCTGTAATATGCTGTCAGCAGGAGAAGTGCTATGGCTATAGATAATGATGCATTCCAGAAGCAAAATGTGGTCTTTCCACAGCACCAGTTTGGGTTTTATGCCCAGGAGATAGACAGAAATCAGAGATAGTCCTGCTATCTGCACTGCATTCTGTGCCAGAGAGCACAGGGGCTGCCATTTCTGCCTCCCTCTCTGCACCTCACCTCTCTGTTAGTCAGTAGTACCTAAGAGTGGGCACAGAAGATGGAAGGGACAGAAAAACCCTAAGGCAGAGCCATGATGCCCTTTCCGACAGGCTCTTCTGCAGGGAGAACTCTGGTACTCAGGCACAGAGAGATCGGGTAAGAACTAAGTAATAACCAAGTTAGAATCCCTGGGTCTGGCCCCCTGGACGTATCTGCACATCCCACGTTGCCAGACTGAATGTTTCTCTTTGTTTTTACTGGAAGTACTATCCAGTGACTGAGAAGTTTTACTGAGGCAAAAACCTTTCCCCTGCAAAGTTTGGTGCTTAAAAAAAGCCCAACATTCTTGAATGAAAGAACATTTGATCAGAAAATGTACATCCAGCTCTATTCTGTAGGTATTGATCAATTTGTATGTTTGTAACAAGTGCTGAGAAGGAACATTCTGTCTCCTGTGAGCATGACTTGTTTGGTGAAACCATGTGTTTGATGGATTGCTTTCAGAGCCTTCTGTTATTAGAAATGTTTCCCCATTTGGACTCTAAGGGGTAGGAAAGGTTAACTTTAGTAGCAGGAAGCAGACAGATCATCGTGTGGTGGAAATGTGTCCCTCCACACTGAGAAGTCTTCAGTGATATTTCCATGGAGAACGATTTTGAATTTTTCTTTTTGCTTTTTATTTAAATTGTAAAACCTTTGAGAGCACACCCTCTAAAAGAAACACTGGCGGAGCTGAGGTGGCAGAAACGAGAGCAGCCAGTTGTCCCCAGGGTGTCCAGACTTCCTCTACACACAAAGCCACATTAGTTAATTCTTCACTTATTTCTGATGATATGAAGTCATGGGTTTTAAGGCTTGAACGAAAGCTTTCTTTAGAAGACAGCTGGTGCAGGGGTTAGGGAAAAGGCCTGCTATTTTGGAAGAAATCATTAAATTTGCTTCCTGGGCACACTTCTTCTGTTACTTCAGGGATAAGACCCTTCAGTCTGTCAGATTCTCATCTATAAAAATGATAAGAGTATTTCCACTTTATCCTAAATGTGTTATGAAATAAATCCAGAAGATTGAGGTTTTCTGTCTACCTGTGTGCACAAAGACATATACCTACACCCCCTCCCCCCTTTCTGCAGAGACGTTACTTCATTCTTACAGCAGATTCACAGCTTCTGGAAGGCAAAAGTGTTGGCTCATCCCTGAACCTTCTTTCTTTGCTACTCAAAATTACATTCAAAAGATGACACAAATTTCTGCCACCAGACATCAATTTCATGATGTTCTCTGTAGCTGAGGCACATCCTGGTTGGATGTTATTGTGAATAAGATCATCAAAAGAGGAATTTGTCTATGGAGAAGTGGATCAAGTGGTACCTAGTATAACAATGTGGGTCAAAACCATTAATGCCTTAGCTAGTTATAGTTATGTATCGTGCAAATAAGACTTAAATATTAATCAAATTATGTATTATTAATTGTCATTCTTGTTAGTCTGGTGGACCATAACACATTTTGGCCTAAACATAAGAATTTTTCTATTCTTTTTTTTTTTTAACAACAAAATACTCTTCATTCTGTGTGTAGAACACAGCCTAAGATTACAGAACTGGGCTGGGAGAGCTAAAATCTCTTCCACTGATCTGTGGGGCAATTCCGATTAATGCTGTGACATTCTTGCTTGAATTTCCCTACATGCAGAAGAAATATAGTAACAGTGTCTCAGAGTGAAGCTAAATTCATGTTAAAGTACCTTCAAAATAAATGTATCTAGAGCTATACAAAGCAGCTAAGTGTTGATGTACATTACCCTACCTTAGGAAAATAGACAGTAGTAGAATACTTTGGTGTGCTGGAGAAACTGAACTTCCCTAATCTTCAGCATCAGGGTCTGCATAACTTTGTTGATCTTGTAAAACTCTAGAGAGCATCTCACCTTGTCACTGGAGGCAATGTCAGAGTGCAGTGGATACATCAGGACATACCACGTCTGGGGTTATCTTGCCCACAGCTCTCCTTCTCTCTCCCACCATTTCATTGGTGAGTGCACCAGTTGGGAGCTTTGTCTATGGGTCTGATTAGAGACCTACTTGAAATCAGTAGGCATCTTACTTCTTAGCAAGCAGGACTTGAATGTGATAGTTTGTAAGGCTGCTTGGCCCTCACTGGGATGAAAGACGCTGTATTGAAATGTAAATCAAAAAAAAGTTCCTTCTTCCACACATCACTATTCACATGAATATCAGTACATCCCCCTACTTCAGCGCACTGAAATGAATATCTGCTACAAGAATAAAGCTTATCAAAACCTAAACACAGTACAATCAGCCTTCCATGTAGATGCAAAACCTTACTGAGCAGCAGCAAAAAGAAATAAACCCAACAGAGAAAGACAGAGACTCATTAAAAAGAGTTATAACAAAACAGTTATCAGACATTTAAAGAATAAACTTGTTAGAATAAACCTGTTAAATAAATCCTCTGCAAAGCTAATTAGGTTGGTGTTACACTGTCACAATGGCTCCCTTCCTCCATAGAAGACTTAATGACAGCATAAGCCTGTTAAAGCAATACACTAAGTATACAATAAGCTAGCTATTTAAAGGATACCTCAGTCAGTTCATCCTCTAAATCTGACCTACCTTCAAATTGTCACTGGTGAGAAATATCTCCTCGGCTCCAAATGCCTATTGAAAACCCAAGCCCGTGTGCTGTGTCATTTGTGAAAGAGACATCCACGGTTGTGCCCCTTTTACTGAACAAAGGGATGGGTGATGGAGGAAGAACGATGTGATTGAGGGGTTTTTGTTTTTCCTTTGTTTTTCTGTGTGGTACTCAAGGTGTAGATTAACCAACAGAACCTATTCTCAGAGCTTTAACGACGATATTGATCGACTATTGGTGAAGCAGTGAGGGAAGAAAGAGAATAAAAATAATTACTTTGCCCCTATATGGTGGCTCTTGTCACCACATGTGTAAAGATGGATGTTATGGAGATTAACGACACTTAACAGAGGCTTGGAAAATCCAAGTTTGTCCCTAGTTCTGGTTTTGTGTGAAACACGCTTTTTCTCATAAACAGCAGAAGGAACAACAAGGTGATGAGTTTCTCCTTTTGATTTCACCTGTTGTGACATTGAGGTCTGTGAGGCAAGCCTTGTACCTCCCCTTGGGAAGGTCTACAAAGCCAAATGAGGCTTTGGTAGTGTGTGTTAGCATTCCTGCGTTGTCTTAGAATCTTGCTGCTGTGGGTAACTGCAGGAAGGGAGACGTGAGTGCAAACCGTGATGCTCTCAGCACTGCCATTTCCCACACAGGCTGGGTAAAGCTAGCTCAAACACATCGATGTGTGCTGCCATCGAGCCTTCACTCTGCCTGTACACAGGAAGCTGGGTGTGTAGCTGCTCAGTTCTGGCTTCCAGGTGGCAGCTGTAGAAACAACAGTAATCCTGACAAGACGAGAGAATTAGATTGATGTGTTACCGCTTGTATTGCATAGACGGAAGTGAGAAAGAGTGAAGTGATCCCCTGAGATTACCCGGCCACTCAGCAGCAGAGCCAGAAATAGATTTCAGGTGTCCGAGTCAGTCCTGTGCAATAGATCGCTCCCTCCAGAGGTGAACTGGGTGATTTTCCTCAAGAAATGTGGGAAGAATTAAATGCTGAGTGGCTTGAAGGGGAATGGTCTAAAAGTAGCAGGGAAAGAATTGTTTTTTTCTGGAGAAGATGTTACAAGCAAAAGCAAAGCTTGAAAATAAGAATTGAATGTTACACAAGAAATGTTTGACAGACACGGCCCTTTGTCTTGAGTATCTGTGTGCAAAACTCATTGCTGGCAACCGAACAGCAGTGCTGGTTCTAAAGACTGAACCTAAGGTGTGAATCTACTGTAATAGCACTGGGATACTGGGGGTGACAGTGCTCTAGGGGAGAGGTCTGGGATTGCTCAGAAGCTGCTGAGGGCAAACGGGACACCAGGAGGGGGAAAGATGGGAAATAACCTGCAGAATCCCCTGGGTTGGACTTAGCGTGCAACCTCTTACAGAAGAAATGCAGTGAAATGAGTGCTTAGCACGGAGAGCTGAGGTGAATCAATGTGCCATGATGGCACCCAGGCATGTCTGGATTGCAGGGGGTGAAGAATCACGTAGGCAAAGCTCATTGTCAGCAGTGTTATCACTAGCAGGGAAAGGCAGCAGCTGAGTTCAGGACTGCTCTGGGAGAGGTGTGCGTACACAGTAAGTAGCAGTCTTTGCTTTGGGAAGCTTCCAAATAAAATAAACAAGGTGCAGTTTTTATACACACTCTTTAACATGCTGCTTGGGAAACTGTGGCATAAAAGCTATATCTAAACAGTCTGGCAGCTGTGTTCCTCAATGTGCACTAAGATCTTCATCACAGACACCTGTGTATGGTACCCGAGGGCTCATTCCTGGATGATCTGACTGGGTTTCCCAAAACACACTCCCAAATGTTTTGATTTGTCCTCTGCTCTGACCACTAACCAGAATAGTGTAAGAGGCTGCGTTTATGCAGAGATTTTTTGTAAAGCACGTTGCTATGCATCTTTTATCACAGTTCCTGAAAATTGGTCGCATCAACTTTTTCTTAATAAGATGAAAAATCACTGTTGTAAGCGGGGAATAACGCTGCTCAGGGCATGTGGGTGCTGTATGGTAACAACCACCCCACTTCTCAGGGTGCCAGCATGCACCAGCTCTCATCCCTGTGGTTCAGTGCATACCTGAAAAGTGTGGTTACAGCAGAGCAGCTTGCAGGTATATTGGCTTGTGAGAAGATACTGGTGATAGTTCCAACCCAGAGTAGTGTCGATGGAAAAAGTGCCACTTGGTTGCATGATGCTGTCATGAGGTGCTGGATTGCCTTGCCTGCCCTAGGCTCATGGATCCTCAGGCTCCAGAAAATGAAATCTGTATCTCCTTTGTTTTATGTCTTCATCAGTATTTATAGTCATTAAAAAAGTTAAAAAGGGAAAGATGGAGCAGCCTTGTGCCACTCCTTCCNTGACTTGGCTTTATGCTGTGGGTGGTACTGTTATTCTATGCTAACATCTGATAGCCCAGTCTTGGCTCAGTCCTCCTAGATATGCACTGGTTTCTTCTTGTAGGTAAACTAGAATAGACCTGCTTCAGAATTAGCTTATAAAGACTACAAATACCAGTGGTGGTCCAACCCCTGTTAGTTGGGCTAAAAGATGTATTTCTCATGCCTCATTCACAAACATCAGGAGATATCTGTGCCTCTTGCTTTGCCATCTCCTTTGCAATGAATATTTCTGGGGCTCCCGGGGAAATGAAATAGGTGCAAGAGCATAGGTACACTGGAGTGAGGAATAAGACAAAAAAGCTCAATTGAACATTCTAGTCCCTGCATTTGGCTGCATGTGGGTTTCATCTACCAACTTTTTTTGAGTGGTCTGAAGTGCTAAGTGATTGCAGATAGAGGCAGAGCGAGGCTTGACGCCTTCTGTGCAGCGCGCAGCTCGTGATGGTTCGGGAGTTACAAGTAGTTCCACTTTAAAAGCCTTAGTCCAAGTTCAGAAGGAAACCAAGCCGCAGGTGATGAATACTGATGACTTGTACGTGTTACTACACAATAGTAACAATGGTGAATATGAAAGACTGCTAATAAAAAGGATAGATTTGTTACTAAGACAGGAAACCCAGCAGATCAGGGTTCATTTTCTTGCACTCCCGTGCGCATCAGCAAGCTGCAGAGGATAGGACTCATCTCTTCTGACTTCATCCAACTAAAATTTCAGAATTCAGTCTAAGCTGCTAATTTGTTTCCTTTTAGAGTCAACAAAGAGAGCTAGCTTCAGAAGGAAATCCCTCTTATATCTAAGATAGTGTCCATTATAACAAGATTATACCTCAAGTTAAACCTCTCTCTGTTGACTGAAGAAAATACTTAGACAACTATCTGAAACCAAACACCTGTCCTGTTCTAATTCCAGATTAATCCAGTGGATCAAATCATTAATTTTGCTTCAGTTAACCCTGGCTAAGAACTTCGATATAAATGCATTTCTGAGCTGGGAAACGATCAGTTCTTACTCTTTTCTGCCCACTGCATCTTCCTAGAACTGACCTTACAGTGGTCTCTGTCATATTTCAAGCTTCAATGACAGACAAACCACTATCATTTCTGTTTTCACAAGCCATCTGTTTTCTACCCAAGACCAGTAGTAAAAATACTAAAAAAAACCTCATCAGAAAGCTGAAGCTTGGGAGATTGAAAACCTCATTCTGCAGCCCCAGAGGCTCACAGTGCTCAGAACATATATCCCGAAAGGTGAGTGCCTAGGACAGCTGAAGTTCAATTTTAAAGTTGTGGTATTTCTTCCTTTGCTGGTTTGAAGCTGGAAAGGGATTTACCTCGATAGATAATTTGGGAGTATGTTAATTTAGGTGCAGTGCAAAGATGGAACAGCACCTACTTGGAAAATTCAGTGCGTTCAGTGTCTTCCAGGCTTCTAGAACTGCACTGAGGATGATTCAGTTTAATGCAGAGGAGCCAGCTATCAGAAACTTATTTCAGAAAAACTCAGTTCCTTGCAGTTTCTTCCCACTCTCCTGGGACCTGTCAACATTTTTGCTCAGTATGACATAGGCTTCCAGCCTTTCTCCCATCCTCTGTTCAAGATTTAACTATAAACCTTTAATTCTGCATTGGGCACGGTGGAAACAAGTCTGCCAGCTCCTTGCCTCGTAACCCTGACCTTTGAGTCCACTCCCAGACTTTTTCCACCATCCATCAAAACAGCCTGGTATTTATTTGGCCACACAGCCCTGCATATCACCTGTTGTGAACAGTGAGATGCCCATCAACCTGTTAAGGGATACCAACAGCAAATTAATACGGTTGGTGCTGAGGAGCTGGACATGTGCACAACAAACACAAAACAGAGCCTAAATAAGATCAGTGCTTATTGTGGTGTTGTTCACAGGGGAGATAGGAAATACATTTCATAAGAGACTGAGAAAGCACCGGAATATCAATACAATGCTCACAAACAAGTTTAATCCATTTTTAGACTGTAATAAACAATGAAGTCTGCAAAACCTTGACACGAATGCGTTCTGCATCCTCAAGGAGGGTAACACAAGAGGATATGTGGAAAGCAAAAGTTTGCTGGTAGCACAAGAAAAACTCAGAGTAGGGTCTGGTTGTTATCGCCAACCTATGGGACTCTGAAGTGAGCTCTTGCTGTAGAATCACAAATAGAAATGAAGTTCTTACCATGTAAAGTTGGCACATACAGCAACTTTTGCACGAGGAAATCAGACTTGGAGCATGCAGTGGAAACCCACCTGAACATGGACACTTATTTCTGATGTTTTGCTAAACTTGTAAGAGTCCAAATTACTCTTTCTTCATCCTCACTACCTTTATTTTTTTTTGCCTACTACTTTCAAATGGGAGACTTTTTTTTTTTTTACACCACATGTTATGAATTTCTATTCTCCTTTGTATATCCTCTCTTGATTGACTAGTTTCTATTTTCTTCATGGGAAGAGTAGTATAATTTAAAAAATCTAATCATTGCTTTTAAGAAAACTGTTGGAAGAGAAAAAGTGAGAATTGGACATGCTAAAATTGTTAACAGCTCAGAAAAACTCTTCACTAGAAGAAGAAATAAAGATTCTTGCTCAATGGAGCTTTGCTGATCTGGGGTGAAGATTCAGGCTTTGTTCATTGCAGGGAGAAGGCAAGTGGAAATATCCGATGCTAAAAGAAGAGATGACTGAAAAGAGAAAGCTACTGGAGTGAAATAATTTTGTTTTTAAAAATGGCATCCAGAACCCTTATCTTTGACACATAAGAACAGACACATAGCTAAATATGCTGTAACCTGCTTAGGTTTCCAAAGCAGCAAATTAAACCAGTGGACTATGCAGTGAGTGTCCATTCAGATGAGCAAAGCTCATTGAACACAACAATACTGTAAGAGAACATGTTGAATACTCAATGCACCAAATAATCCTCTTTTGATGCAGAGACAGTAAAAGCTTTTGGAAAAGAGGAAGCAACAGGGTGTGCATGAACTGGGGCGGGGAGAGAGACAACGGTCTGGGACAGGAAAATTATGTGCAGAACTTCTCTTTTCATTTTGTTTTGTTTTCCTCTTATATTTTTTTGATATTGGTAATTCCTCTTTTCAGGCAGGGCACTGCTCACAAGCTTTTGTTGACTCTGGCCTTCTGGAGGAAGGTGTTACTTTGTAGAGAATATTTGAGTTGTTCTTCAGGTCTATGAGACCTTTGGGTGACTGAAGAGTATCAGCTCACCTGTATTCTCCCACTGCCTCCTCACAGGAATATGAAATATCGGTCTGGGTTATCCCAGGTCTTGCTGGACATAATCACGCAGTAACCTTCCCAGGGGCACTGAGGAAAGATACCCAGCACTGTTCTCTTAGATGGATCAGAAAATCCCGTGTGACAAAGGCAGTCATCCCTCCCTGGAGCTTTTGCTTTGATTTTAAGACAGATCTAAGACAGAAGAATTTCCCTCTCATTTCTGGTAAAAGCCAAGAGCAACAATGAAAACACACACTAGCAACAACCCCAGGCATTGTTTTTTTGCTTAAACAAACACTCTGCAGATATATGGTCTATGTAAGAGCTAATCCCTCAAACCTCTCTGCCATGGTGTGTGCCATTCCTCTACGGTGTTGTACCAGGAATTATATCAGCTTCTTACATGAGCCAACGTGACAGAGGTGGTTTACCAAGAAGCATGGTTTGCGGCTGAACATTGCCTGGAAAAAAGTAAAACTTGAAAGCTTTGGGTACGCTGTAACTGAGATAAGCTAAGCTTCAGCCCTATCAGAGCAGCCTGGAGTTTAACCAAACAGCTTCTAATTTTGCTTAGGAATGATTTGCTGAAGATTTAGCTTAAGACAATGTTCTGTAGCCACAGGGGATGGGTGAGAGAAAGGCAGAACAGACTGTCCTTGCAGGCCAGAAAAGGGGGGTGGAAGAGGGCATCCACCATTGTCCTTCCTGCTCCATGTACCCAGCACGAAGTTGCTGAATATTTTCCCTTCTGGCACTGCAGCACAGCTCATGATTTGTCTGAGAGGTCCCTGGCTAGAAACCTCACACAATGGTAGGGAATGTTAAATGCCCTTCCTGCTCTGGGCTTTGCTGAGCTGAGGAGATTTGTCTGGGTGAGCGATGCCCTTGAGGCACCCCTGTCTCCAACTCGTTCCTCCCTTGTCTTTCTTCTGTTTTTTGAAGCACTCAAGCAGCTGCAGAGCTCCTTCCTGTTAATCAGAACCAGAGACAAGCTGCGGAGGAGCAGGAGATCCCATTCCCAAACCTTCCCTTGCTGCGCGGCGGAATTTTCACCCACTCTGCCAGGCGGACCCAGCCAAGAAACAGAGCCAGGAGGCTCGGGGGAACGCAGCCGGCTGCTCGCTGCCTCCCGGGGCTGCTCGGCACGGCACAGCTCAGTTCGGCTCGGCTCGGCTCGCCCGGCGCTGCCCGGGGAAGGCTGCGGGGCTCGGGGCGAGCCGGGCGCTGGGTGCCGCCGGGCCGGAGCTGTCCGCGGTGCTGAACCGCAGCCGCCCGGCTCCTTCCGCGCTCCCCGAGAGGGGGGGGGCACCCCGGCGTGGAGCCAGGGCTGGGGGGCAGCCGCCGCGCCCTCCCTCCTTTCCTTTCTTCTTCCCTCCCTCCAGCCTGCTCGAAGGATCGGGCCCTGCGCTGCCTGGCTCCGGTAAGGAGAAACCGAGGGAGGGAGGGGAGGAAAAAAAAAAATTAAAAGATTTAATGGATGGGAGCTGCCTGGAATCGCAACCAGCTCCGCTGCAGCTTCCTCCCCAAATACGGGGTGCAGGCAAGTTTAGATCCCCCCCAGTCGCGTTCTTCCCCGTCTCACCCTCCCTTCCCACGGCCCAGGCTCCGTCTGGCCGGAGCTTAAGTCCCTCCTTTTCGCCCCCCCGCCCCTCCCCCTTCTCTAATTATGTACAAAACACTTCTTAGAATAAAATGGCCAAGCTGGGGCTCCTCCCTGCTTTCCTCTTCCCCATTCATCCTCTCCAGGCCGCTCCAAGCCCCTCCCCCTGTGGCAAGCCCAGCCTCTCGCTTCCCTCCTGGAGCCCTTTTCATTTTTATTTCTAACCCCCTCTCCATTCTCCCTGCTGCCTCTCCTCCTTCCCCCGATGGCTACGAACTGAGCAGCAGAAGAGAGGGGGGGCACAGGAATAAGGAAAGGGGGGGGGAAAAAAAGGCAAGAATCAAAGAAAAAGCAAAAAGAAAGAGGGAAGGAAAAAAAAAAAGGATTTTTGTTTTATTTTTTTGCCTCTGCCCTTAATGCCCGCGATCTGGATCAAGGAGGGGGATTTTCTGTCTGAGCATGAAAAGGACTGCTAGAGACCCAGGATTTTCACGCCTGCATTATCAGCCCAGCACCCAGTATGCAAGCTGGACAGAGAAGCTCTCCCACAAGTTCCTACCGAGCCGAATAAAACCCACGGGCGAGCAGATCTCCGCCAGAGAGGGACATTAGCATCAGGTAAGGCGAGCGCTGCGCTGCGGCTGCAGCGATGCCCCTGCCCCGGCTCCCGCTGCCGCTCGGCCGCGTTGTGTAACGCCCGCGGCACCTCCGCCCCCGGCCCCGCACGCGTCCGCCTCTGCTCCGCACCCCCAGCACGGACAGCGCGGAGTTCCCGGGGGGGCTGGATGGCAGAGGTCCTGCAGCTCGGTGTGCGTGTCCTGGGGGGAGCGTGGGGCCGAGCTCTGCCGGCACTGGGAGAACTGGGAGTGCTGGGAGCACTGGTTCCGACCCGGGAAGGACGCAGCCCTTGGAGGATGCCCGGCGATGGGGGGGCTCAGCCCCGGCTCGGCTGGGTTGGCAGCGAGCCGGGGGTGGGAGGCAGCCAGGCTCCATCTGTATTCCGAGTATCGATACATCCCGGAGTGG